>OZ023319.1:29501962-29519613 GCA_964007375.1 Ophion obscuratus
GTCGTAAATCTCTAACGAGAATACGTAAAAGTATTTCAGTGATTTTCGTAGCCTAAATCAGCGAAAAAGAAAAGTTAGCGATTGAAAAGGATTAATTTTTATTGCGTTCCAACGATGTGAAATTCAAGATTTTTTTGGCGGATAACGCGAAGAGAGGCTTTTTCGTTTCGCTACGTATTTAAAATCGGATCCAGCCTCGCGCGTTGTCGATAAAGAATTTTTTGTTTTCACTGACACGGAGGCGAAATCTTCCCTGCAAATATTTTTGGCGTTCCCGTGTCGCTGTTGAAATCCCGCATATTATATATATACACACACGCACGCATATACAGGGTGTCCCAGAACTAAATGCGTTTCCTGAAATGGGGGCTTGGGGGTGAAATTCCGAGTCGATTGATATAAGCATGTGTGGGTCTCAGATCAACCCCTGAATTATTATTAATTTTTAAAGGCGGGCCAATCAGGCCTCACCGACGTACGCCGGTTCATCGGGCGCAACTGATTGGCCCGCATTTAAAAATTAATAATAATTCAGGGTTTGATCTGAGACCGACACATGCTTATATCAATCGACTCAGAATTTCACCCCCAACCCCCCATTTCAGGAAACGCATTCAGTTCTGGGACATCCTGTATATACTTCGAAAACGCTTGGCGACAGCACCATCGTGATATTTGCTCGTATGCGGAGTAGGATTTTTTTTCCTTTTCTCAATGTATCGATGACATTTTTTTTCGTCGCACGATGCAGCCGATCCTTTCTCAATACGTGCGAATTCTATATGTGCTGATGTATTGAGAAAAAAAAGGTAATTAATCATTGGTTCTTAGGCGTATTGTTGCCGTGCTGAACGATCCATATTTATTCCTGAAGTTTCTCATTGGAATAATATCTTTGCTGTAACAGTTTTTCGTTTTGCGGTCTTTTGTCAACTGTCAGTTGAGGAGTGAGAAATTGTATGCGTTATTACTAGAGAGAATTGCGATCCGTGCCGAAATTATGGAAATTCAACCTAGTGGCTACGTAAATAAACAAAACTGTAAAATTTGGGGGTCCGAAAATTCACAAGTGATTCAACAGCTTCCCATGCATCCACCACGAGTCAATGTTTGCTGCGGATTTTGGGTTGGAGGAGTGATTTGGCCGTACTTTTTGGAGAACCCTGCTGGAAATGCGGTTACCATCAATGGTGATCGTTATCGTGATATGATAACCAACTTTTTATGAAATGAATTGAACGCATTGAAAGCATGGTCTTGGAAGACATATGCTTTCAAAAAGATAGCGCAACCTGCCACATTGCGGGCGAAACAATGCAGTTATTGCAGACGAAATTTAAGGGGCTATACCAGTGCGACACTTTCAAAAAATCGATTTTTGTGTTGACTTTTTCGACAGTTTATACTGTCAAGAATATCATTGTCATTTATATCATTTATATCAATATCATTTTATCTTGCAAAAATCGATAGTTAAATCTTTAAACGTGTTTTTCTCGAAATGAGATTTTTCAAAGTTGCTGATATTGTAACTCAAAGAGCAATTATCCCATTGAATTGAAATTTGAACTGAGCACTCTTGAATATATTTACTCTACAATGACGTAGGATATTTTTGATTACATGAAAATTGACGATTTCGCATTGCAAAAAACGACCATTTTATAGGCAAGAAAACAGACTTTTTTTCATAACTACGCCATTTTGTTAGATTTTGATATTTTTCGAAAATCCTACGTCATTGTACAGGAAATACCTTCCAGTTTAACGATATTTTTTCCTTTTTCGGTTTCAGCTACTCAATCGGCCGGAATCATGTCAGCAGTGGAGGAACTTTTTTTGGCGCCTCCGAAGGCAGCGCATAAGTCGCTTGGATATTAATATTTTTAGATGAAAAAATCATCTAATATAGGTCAAATATAGCCAAATATATTCTCAATTTTCCGAAACATTTAATCGAGTACTTTTCTTCCAAAAAATTCCCGAAAAACACCCAAATTTTCAGCATCCACACTGGTATAGCCCCTTAATGGTCGTGTTGTCTCGCGCCGCGGCGATGTGAATTGGCCACCAAGATCATGCGATCTGACGCCATTGGACTTCTTTGGGGTTTTCTGAAAGGAAAAGTGTATGCCAATGATCCACAGACCATTCCGTAGCTCTAGGAAGCAATTGGACGCACCATTAATCAAAATTAGTCCACAATTATGCCAAAGTGTTATTGAAAATGTCGTCAAAAGAGTGAACGTTTGCAAACAGGGCGGCCATTTATCGGATATTGTGTTCCACACATAACCTCCACGTGTGTACCTTATATTAAAATAAACATATTCGTACTTTTCGAATAAATAATACGTTTTATTAATAAATGAATATGTCAGGCCATTTTGAGACACCCTTTATTAAAATAAAAAAATATTCGTACTTTTCAAAAGAATAATACGTTTTAATAATGAATTAAAATGTCAGGTAATTTTGATACACCCTTTATGTTTTTAGTCAGCTTACTGAGCTGACGTTTGGTAACCTATGCTCATTCGAATGACACTAAATAAATGAAAAAAATGAAAGAAATTGACTCGTCCTGCGTTGCGGTGAATACTGTCTCGGCCCACTTTAAACTATGAGTGCTGCACTGTGTTCTGCTCGGCGAGGTTGGAAGGCTTGGGTCACACGAGATTGCGATGGTTAATTTATCGCGTTGCCGCACCTTATCGGCAACCCGGGGCCCCGATAACACTTGCGGACGCCCCCCAGATCACTCGATAACCACCGCGCTCTCTCGCTTTATCAGGAGCGTCATCGACGTCCTCTCTCTCTCTCTCTCTCTCTCTCTCTCTCTCTCTCTCTCTCTCTCTCTCTCTCTCTCTCTCCTCTCTCTCTCTCTCCCTCTCTCTCTCCCTCTCTCTCTCTCTCTCTCTCTCTCTCTCTCTCTCTCTCTCTCTCTCTCTCTCTCTCTCTCTCTCGCTCTCGTTCTCTCGCTTTACCGGTCCATCTACCCCCCCCCCCCCCCTCTTTGCTTATCACTCTCGCTCTCTCTCCATCTTTCACCATTATCAACATTCATGGCCCGACCGATAGTCTCCGCGATACTCGTTGGTCGTGGAAAAAAAGATAGGATGAAGTCCGACATAATTCGCCCTCGCTCCTTCAATCTGTTACTAGGCTGCTCAAAAACAACGCAACGAAAAAACAAATATGCCGGGGGAGACATCGATGCGCGCGATCTCTCATCGCACTATCGATCACCAGTTCAATCAGATTTATTTCCCAGTCGTTGAGAGAAAATGGGCAGCAATGAAAAGATCGATCGCGAAGATAGGTAGAATTTTCTTTTTTGCGAATAATTTGATTGACATTTTTTGAATACGTTGCTGGAAACCTAAACTGCCACGAGGTTGAAGTTTGCATCATGCAACGAAAATGAATATTTCGGTATTTCTTTAATTTCTTTTGGCAGATTTTGCCTACAAAAATCTCTCAACCATTTTTTGAGATAATTATTTGGCGGTCTATAATATAATTTTATAACAAAATAAGATCTTCTACAGCAATGGAAATAAGGAAAATAAAGTTCAAAAAAGAACGTCTGCTGCGTCCCAACGATGCAAACTCCAACACCATAAGCTGCCATATGACAGGTGGATAATATTTTGATCGGTTCATCGCGTTTCTGGTAGACAGATATTTATTTATTTAAATTTGTCGATGGATTCGTCGCGTTTTTGCAAAATATTATATATTTTTTGACATGTGATTTTGCTTGGATGCGTTTTTGGAAGTGAAGGGTGATGGGGCGAGGGCAGAGATAGGTGGATATGCGGAGGAAGAAGAGAACCGTGAGAGAATTCGCTTTCTTCAGCCTGAGTGGGGCGGCTTCGCGAGAGGAGATCGATCTCGACAATCTATCGGCTATAGGTGTTTTCTCGGTCAGCTCCCTTCGCTCTTCTCTCTCTCTCTCTCTCTCTCTCTCTCTCTCTCTCTCTCTCTCTCTCTTTCTCTCTCCCTCTCTTTTCTCTCTCCCGAATTCCGTTTCGGGAACGACGACAACTTCTGAAAGGAACCGGAGACGCAAAGTCGCGAAGAGGAGAGCAACGATTTTCTCCCTTTATCTCGCCTCGTCTTGGGCTTTTGAATGTTCCCTTGCACAAGCGAAGGTCCCTTCGTGGATTTGTTTTCGCCAAGAATCATTCCCTCGTTGGACCCTTAGCCATCGTTTTCGAATTACAGCGCATAGATTCGTCTTATTCTATTCAAAATGTTCTTTTGTTGTATGTTAAGAAAAATTCTTAGTAAATCTTAAACATAAACTTAAATTAAAAAATTTCTCAGCGGTTAATACAATCGTAGTAGGCCGACATACGAATAAGAAAACTTATTCGCCGGGAGACAAACTTTTTTGTGCTTAATAAATATTTTTTTCTGCGTGTACTTATTGGAGGAAAACTGGTTCGCGCAGCATCAGATTGCGAAGATAGTCGAGTTTTATATGCGTCCAAGAATCCCCCCTCTCTGAACGTCCCCTCATACCCATTCCTCTCTTCTCTCTCTCTCTCTCTCTCTCTCTCTCTCTCTCTCTCTCTCTCTCTCTCTTTCTCTCGGTATGCTCCACTGATATCGGAGCGTCCGATCGTGCCCGTCCCGGATAGCTTTCCTGTTGGATTCTTTTTTACTCGTGAATTTTCGACAAACATACGAGCACCCTTAATGCACGTAAACTTGTGTGCGTATGCAATCTCGCTCCGACTGCGTTCCATCGATGCGTACGAACGTGCGTCACCCGGGCCTCAACAACTGCCGAAAGATTGCACCGTCAATGAGTCAATGATCAAGGGAAGATATGCGAGTGCCACTTGAAAATTGTGGAAGTTACTTTCGCATACCCGAACAAATTTTCATTCACACAGCGAAGACTGTGTTTTTTCATTCCGACGCACGATTTTTTCGTAGTTGCGTGAGAAAAAGACAGCAAGAAGAAGGGCGGGAGAGAGAGAGAGAGAGAGAGAGAGAGAGGGGAAGAGACGAACGGAAGGGGTAAACAAGCGGAAGACAAATTATCGTTCCAATTTCGGTAACTTTTTTCTCAAATAATTGATCAACTCGCGCAACACGCTTTTGTCCCTTGCCGCCGAATCTCCACGGGCCACACACCTCCCATTCCTAAAACTGCAACAGGTGCGGGATTGCCGTCACGCTGTTCTCTTGCTGCCTGCTCCGAGTTGTAACGTATAGCAAATACATGCCAGTACATACATCCATATATATATATATATGATTCTAGTAAAGAATATTTTTATTTATTACCTGTGTATACCGTTAAAGGATATTTTTTTAACCCCGAACAAACGCCCGAAATTTGCATCATTAGAACGCAACACAAATTAATTCTCTTGCCCAATTTTTTGGCCCCTTTAGGCCATGAAAATCACTCAAACATTTTTACGTATTCTTATTGAGGATTTAATACCTCAATTTGCAAAAAAAGGCTTTCCATAATGATTGAAAAAAAAAGAAATGAAAATGACGCTGCTCAACTCGAACCCCGAGTGCCCGGAGTCGATTATACAGGGCTGCTGGTTATTAGTCACGATCCTGTGAAAGGGTTATAGGAGACGTTTTTCGCTGTCAAATAACCCAGTGATGCAATAGTGAATCATTTTCGAGAGATTATTATTTATATTATTTCTTAAAATTGAGGGGTAGGCGTCTTTAAAAATTGATTAAAAACAAACTGTTGTATGGAATCAAACATTTTTATTATTTGTAGTTTGGGGACATAGTGACAGAATTATTAACAATAAAATAAGTACAATTATTAGACCTGCAGAGTTTTGGAACTCGTAGATAAAAAAATGTTTGTAGATCATTGTGATATTGTTGTTGATAATTCTTTGTTACTGTGTCCTCAAACTACAAATAATTAAAAACTTTGATTCGATCCAGCAGTTTCTTAAAATTAATATTAAGTTGCCTGCGCCCATAAACAATATTTAAAATAATAATATCTCGTAAATGGTTTGTTTTTGCATAAAGCATTACTGGGTTATTTGCTAGCGAAAAACATGTCCTAAAACCCTTCCACGGCATCGTGACCATGATAACCAGTAGCCTTTCGTGTGTGCATGTGTGTGTGCATATATATATATATATATATATATATATATAATAAATTAATCAATATACAGTATAATAACTATATTATAAAAATATACTTGAGATAAACGTTGTTTAATACTTCAGTTTAAATTTAGCTCCTCAAGGTCGGGATTTATAAATAAACAAATATTCGTTTATACGCAAGTCAGCGTGCAAAGATAGGGTCCACGCAATTGACCGACTTTATCCGCGACTGCCAATCGCAATAATTGAAAATAGTCATATTACAAGCCACTGTCAGATCGAAAATTGAATATGTTCACTTTCAAATCGGCCGTCAAAGGCGAGATAACTGAATTTATCCGAAAGCGACTATCCGAGTGAAAGCGCATAAACATGGCGATATCTGCAACGAGCAAAACGAAATGAAATTGAACATCGACATTGTTCGATATCGGATAAATAACTGTCAAAATCGAGATAGCGAAATTTACCCGAAATGGGCTGTCCGATTAAAAGCGAATATAAAAGGGTACATCCGCAAGGAACAAAGCGAAGGGAGATTGGACGTCGTGATGGTTCGATATGGAAAGCATAAGATAAATGTATAATTTATTTGTATGCATTATATTTTGATTTGGAGAATGTTTATTGTATATGGTACGTTACATCCATATCACACGTAAATTATAAATATTTACAATATTTTGATAGTTTTTCATAGAATTATTTATTGATTTATTCACGATTGCCCAAATTTGAGGTACCAAATGCAAAATTAAGCACAAAACATCTTTGACAGTATTCTACGCTAGCCTGCTTCCTTTTTATGAACGAAAAAAACAGCTGGTCTAGAGAAATGATTGCCACCCTTCGTGAATCATGATTCGAAATGAATGGATTCGACCCTCAATAAGATCAAATTGTGTAACATTTCCGGCCACGTCATTGCAACTAATTCGCCTCACAAGATCGCCCCTCGCGATACTGTCAAGATGTCAATTGTCAACAGCTTTTGCATCCGTCATTACCGAAAAGCATCGTAATACTTACATACAATGTAAATATACGAAGCTGCAAAGAAGTATTTTCGCATCGCGAAGAAATCTTACAGTAGCCCGTGAGTTGATATCAAAGAATTGCCCTTCCCCATTGATTACGTTGCGATGGTAATCGCATAAACTACGCGTTCTCAATAACCAATCGCCTAGAATCGTGGAGACGTAGAATCTTCAGAATATAAATCCAAAGACGACACAAGTTGAAACAAACTGAACAATAAACCGAGCAAACTCATTAGAAGTTTGAGGGACTCTTAGGTTTGAAGTTTCTATGGTTAGAATGTTACGAAAAATGTTGTTAATTATTTTGTATTATTTTTAAAATGAAGTATATATTTTTAGATTTTTAATTTCTTATTATTATTATTATTATTATTAATTAAGATCTTATTACTTCGAGTTAAGCAACTTCGTTTTTTATTTTTTTTTGTCATTACGGAAAGTCTTTTTTGTTGATTATGGTAGTATATCTCTAATAAGAATACGGTAAAACATTTGAGCGATCTTCGTAGCCTAAAGGGGCTGATAAAATTAAGCAATTGGAAAGAATTAATTTTTGTTGCATTCCAATGATGAACATTTCGGGCGTTTGTTCGGGCTTGAAAAAGAAAGCATAACGAATATATTTTTACCGTTCATCTTTGTACAGTCTTTTTATTGGTGCTGCAAATATTGACAAACAAACAAAATTGGGCAAATAATATGAAAATTGCACAAGTTATGGGTCTCTGAATATGGCCATGAAAAAAGGGTCGAGGTGTTTGACGCGGTGTCAAAGCTCCGGTTCTTCTGAAACTGAAAAAAAAACAACTAATTTTCTTGATCGATCATAATGTCATCAAACAGTGAGGAAAAAAATCATTGATCCAATATCATTGGTGTTATTGAATGAAATTTCGTTGATTCAATTGTAAAATTGTTGGTGTAAATAATCGGATTTATCAGTCCAAACAAAACGCTATTGACTTTAATAACATGATAAAGTTAAAAGTATTTTTTCTTTCAAAAGATACATTGTTAGCCGAGAACAATATATTATTGAAACTATCTAAAAAATTATCACGAACAAATTATATAATCTTGAATGCTTTTTTGCAATGAACAAAAAAAGGGTTTCAATTCATAACATGAATATTGTTGATTCGAGTACACAAGAAAAATTGAATTTCGCTCGTTTGATTCGAATAAAATTTCTATTGAGTAGTTTGTTTGGGTTTGTTTGGGTTTTATTTTTTTAATTTTATTTTATTTTATTTTTTTATAAAATTTATTTTATTTTTTCACCATATCCGATATTGATTTTCAAGTACATTATTCGTTAAAATATTAATATTTTATTTTTATTGAAAAATATTAAGCAAATGTTTGAATTGGATAGAAAATGATGCGATAATAAAATTTGTTTCTTGCGCATTTGGTTGAAAAAATGCAACCAAAGCATGGCCGAGCGCCACCGAAATTATAGGTGCGAGGAAACCACGGTTCTCGAAGTAACCGCTAGAAGCCGCACGCGCGCTCGTTTCTCGTAAGCGTGGTGGGAACCGAAAATCTACTTAAACGCCGGAGAAAGTCTAAAGAGTATCGCTTTTTGGCCTGTGGCTAAGATCAAAGTGTAGTATCTGTTCTTATCAGTTGAATATCTGATATTCTCTCTATGGATATTCCATTGGATATCTGATATTCTCTCCGCTATTATCGTGGATGATCATTCTAATGCTCACTTTTTATTTAAGATTTAAAACAAATTGAAAAACCTACGTCTCATGGCATATTCGTTTCGATGTAGTCAAGCAATAATTCATTCTAATGATTATATTTTTGTAAAAAATAAAAAATGTAGCAACCGCTTAATTATTTCATCCATACATCTACGGATTGTATATAGAATAATTTCAATAGAATATAATTTTATTCGAAGGATAATGTAGACACTGTAAAAAATTACTGTATAAAAATTGATACACAAGTGTAGGAAGTTTTTATGGGGATACCGCTTATGAAATTTCAGATACGATTTTGAAAATCCAAAACGGGTTATTTTAAAAATGAAATATAACTCCGTAATATTAATGTACTTGTGCATTTGAAAAATAATGCACGTGTAAAGAAATAATCACATCTAAGTATATTGAAATCAAGAATCATTTGCTGATATCAAAATACGAGTGTACATTAAATTCAAGAACCATTTGCTAATATCAGCATTCGGGTGTGTATTAATTTCACGGGTGTGTATTACCTTGTATGTACACTGTAAAAAGCTTCTGTGTAAAAATTAATACACAAGTGTATGATGTTTTTATGCGGACGCCGTTTATGAAATTTCAGATAATATTTTGAAAATCCAAAGCAGGTTATTTAAAAAATGCAAGAGTAGCTCCGTAATATTAATATACTTGTGCGTTTGAAAAATATTGCACGTGTAAAAAAATGTTCACATCCATGTACATTGAAATCAAGAACCATTTGCTGATATCAATATACGAGTGTATATTAAATTCGTTCGTATATTAAGTTCGTGGAATTCAATTCTTTTGTGCCTTAAATGTAGTATAAATTTAATATAATTTTCACATTGTTTCATGTGAATTTCATCAGTGTTTATGAGTTTTTTTTTCAATTCCAGTTTTGCACTTTTAAATAAATCTGTTGTGATCATGCATTGTACCTATCGTAAAATTCAGTTTCACATATACTATATTTTTCTGGCTGCTGTAAATATATTTCAAACTTGTTTTGTATTTTCAATGCTCAATTTTTTATAGTTGATTTATTCTACATCTGTAGTAATTTTCAATTGAAGACATGGGTTAATGCAATACATTTTCCACAAATTTACAAACTTGTCTTTGAAATTCCATGTTGCATCTATTAAATTCCATATCCACGTTAGAATTTCATGTTCCTGTTTTAAATTTACGGTACAAGTGTTACAAATTTAATTTCATCTACGGAGTTTGTAAAATTCAATTCCTTTGTATCTTAAATGTATTGTAAATTTCATATCATTTTTTACAGTGGATATTCAGAGAACAGAACAGATTTCCAAATAAAATAATATGTTATTCGAATCAGTCACATTTTCCAATATTTTATAGTATTGTAACAGTCTCATATAACGGTGGCACTCCGCGATCAGGCATTTATTCGAATGAACCAATATATTTTTTTGATTCAATTGGTTTTTTTCTCAGTGTACCAGGTACCAAAGAGAAAAAATAATTAATGGCGACTGTCTGAAAGAAGGTTATGACAATAGACAGATATATACCGAAGGTCCATATCAAATTTAACGTCAATCGCTTCAATACAACTCGAGATTTTACGTCAATCAGGTTAAAAAAAAGTAGTTTAAGGGCGGGGTAAAGTATTTAAAGTTTTTTTTGTTTTCATTTTTTTTTAATTTTTTAATGAATGCATAATATATCAAGAATATTGTGTTAAAATTTCAAGTCGATCGGAGTAAAATTGACGAAGTTATGAGTATTTGAGCGTCTATTGCTCCATGCCGTTCTCTTCTCTTCTGCGTTTTTCAAACCGTTTTTCTGAGACTTGTCATATTTGAAATCCGTGTGCACGATAACTCAAAATCTACTGGACCAATCGCTTTGAAATTTTGCACAGTGCTTCTTCACATAATTCACCAGGTATTGTGGAGGGCTTTTTTGTTTTTTTTAGTAATTACTAATTTTTCAACAACAAATTAGCCGATTTTTTTAGCGAAAATCGGGTTTTTGGCTCCCAAGTGCTACGAAAAATCGAAAAATCGAAAGAAAAAAAAATCTTCCCGTCATTACCTCGAGAAACATCTCCTTTAACAAATGCATTTTGATTTTTTTGTTTCAAATGATTCTGTTGCGAGTTATGATGCACACCGCAAACCAACTTTTTTTCGAGGCGCCTCCGGGGTTTAATTTTCACTCGCTCAATTTTGAATATTTTGCAACGCAAATTAAGGAGAATGTTGTTCAAATGTTACTTTATTATATGTAATTTTTTCAATAAACGAGCACTATTCGTTACGCCAAAAAAAAATCTTAAAAACATGCCTTTTTTTTGCCGAATTAACTTTACCCCGCCGTTAAAAAACGCGTTTAAAGCTTTTAAACCCAATGTCAGACAAACACAACTATTCAAGTAGCATAACGACATGACATTTTCAAATTCATAAAAATTAATTTCCGTCGCATTCCAACGAAACTTCAACATAATCAAATCGTCCGTTGCAGTAGCAATTTCTGTCGCGCAAGAATGAATTAAACTCGGTCGTACAGATAGCAATAAAAGCCTTCGATATAATAACCGCATCTCGAGGATATAGATCATAATGAAAGAGCCTTCTGGCTATGTGTAAAATACATTGGCAAGTCTCTTAACGGCGCACACCGCGGTTGATATGTCCGTTCGATTTATCGATATGTATCGCCTCAAAGGCGGCCAAGAAAATTATTAGCTTTCTCTCTTTTATGCCTCTCACTTCTTCCCCTCGCCTCTTCACCACCGCCAACCCACCTCCATCCTTTGCGAGCATGGATCCAAGCGGGAGTCAGGTGTTTTCTCGACTATGCGGTCTTAAGGTGTACCGCGCACGTATACGCCTGTGTGCGCATTCCTCCCTGTCGTTTAACGATGCCCAACACTTGCTCGCCGTTGGAAAGAACATAACTCGCCACTACGCGTGCAACGCCGCAATGTTGCGTCACTCGGGCCACTTCGTCTGGAGGGATCCGTTGACGAGTACAGGTATTGAGGCTAGATAGGCCTGCGCTCGACTGCTGCCACGGGCCCGAGGGAAGCGACCCACGTGTGCAGCTCTGCATGCTCTAGCGAAGGACCTTACGCCTTTTTGACTCCGAGACATACCTTATGCACGCTTGTGGATTGTACGCGAAAAAGCTCCGCAATAACCCACACGCAATCGATATCTCAACACGAAGTCACGTGACCGAACGCGATCGCGGAGAAAACCGGAATTGCTCGACGCACTTTTCGCATTTATTTTCTCGGCGAATTGATTAGGTTTGTTTTTTCCCTTTTTTTTTGTCGTCGGTGGAAAATGGATCTATCCGTCGTAAAAACGGCAACAATTTTGTGTATAATTTAATTACAGTGCAGAATGTTGGGATGCAACGGAAAATATATATTTTGCGCACTGCTAATTTTTTTTTGCACATTTGGGCTCCAAACAGCAATCAAACATTTTTGAAGAACCTTATCAGGGTTTCATAACCGAAACTTGGAAAAAAGGAATTGGATAGTGATAATGAAGAAATGTAAAAAATAAAGAAGAATTTTCGTTGTATTCCAACGATGCAACTTCAATTTAAGGACGGGGTAAAGTATTAAATTTTTTTTTTCATTTTTTTTAAATTTTTTAAATGAATGCATAATATATCAAGAATATTGTGTTAAAATTTCAATTCGATCGGAGTAAAATTGACGAAGTTATGAGTATTTGAGCGTCTATTGCTCCATGCCGTTCTCTTCTCTTCTGCGTTTTTCAAACCGTTTTTCTGAGACTTGTCATATTTGAAGTCCGTGTGCACGATAACTCAAAATCTACTGGACCAATCGCTTTGAAATTTTGCACAGTACTTCTTCACATAATTCACCAGGTATTGTCGAGAGCTTTTTTGTTTTTTTTATAATTACTAATTTTTCAACAACAAATTAGCCGATTTTTTTTAGCGAAAATCGGGTTTTTGGCTCCCAAGTGCTACGAAAAATCGAAAAATCGAAAAAAAAAAAAAAATCCTGCCGTCATTACCTCGAGAAACATGTCCTTTAACAAATGCATTTTGATTTTTTTGTTTCAAATGATTCTGTTGCGAGTTATGGTGCACACCGCAAACCAACTTTTTTTCGAGGCGCCTCCGGGGTTTAATTTTCACTCGCTCAATTTTGAATATTTTGCAATGCAAATTCAGGAGAATGTTGTTCAAATGTTACTTTATTATATGTAAATTTTTCAATAAACGAACACTATTCGTTACACCAAAAAAAAAATCTTAAAAACATGCCTTTTTTTCGCCGAATTTACTTTACCCCGCCGTTAAGGGGTAAGGCCACTGTAACGGCCCAAAAAAAAAGGTTTTTTCACTAATTTTTTGCTCCCGAAATTGAAGGTATTTGAAAAAAAACTTTTAATGGTGTTATCGGGCATACATTAAACTTTATTATAAAATTTTTTTACAGTAAAAAAAAACAAAATGGCGGTTCCACAGCTATCTTCCTGGGACATGTTTTGCTTCCAGGGCTCCGCGGCACGCAGCACCACTGGTGCACTTTTGAATCTAGAACAAAAAAAAACCATTAATCTAGAGGGCTATAGCTAGAGAATGTCGATCGGATTTTAAAAAGTATCAATTTTTGTGGATTTGGCGTGCGTTTGAAAAAAAAAATTGATTTTTGACGAAAAAAACGGCAAGTTTTTTGTTAATAAAAAATCAATAAATAAAGTTCTTGAAAATTCCGATCGACATTCTCAAGATAATGTAAATGTTCACATCTGGTTAAAATTTCAAGTAAAAAAAATGAAAATTGTTTGAGTTATGCTGCGTGCCATTTTGAAAAACCATGTTTCGAGAAAAACGCGTTTAAAGTTTTGCGAATAGTTTTTTATTGGAAAAAATTTGAAAAAGAAGAAGCACAGGACCTTTTTTTTCTTATTCTAGAGGGTTTAAACTATTTTTTAAGCCAATAAAAAAAAATCGATTTTTCAAAAAATTTACAGTGGCCTTACCCCTTAATACATTTTTGTAGGGATCCGACCATCGCATTGGATCCCTGTACTAAAACGTCACGCTCGTACATTGGATTTAAATTGGATTCGTACATTCCAATGGGGAATCGAATTCGAATCCTAAAGAATCGCCACATTAACGAAGAGAATCCGATATGATTCTCGATGGAATTCATCGCATTTTTATCGTTGAATTTCTATAAACAACACATATAGATATACAAAATGAACGGACCTTGGAAAAGTATAAATAAATCGAAAAAAGTATCTTTGAGGGGCTATACTAGTGTGAACGTTGAACATTTGGGGGATTTTCGGGAATTTTTTGGAAGAAGAGTACTCAACTAAATGTTTCGGAAAATTAAGAATATATTTGGCTATATTTGACCTATATTAGATAATTTTTTCATAGAAAAATATTGAGATCCAAGCGACTTATGCGCTGCCTTCGGAGGCGCCAAGAAAAAGTTCCTCCACTGCTGACATGATTCTGGCCGATTGAGTAGCTGAAACCGAAAAAGGAAAAAATGTCGTTAAACTGGAAGGTGTTTCCTGTACAATGACATAGGATTTTCGAAAATTATCAAAATCTAACAAAATGACATAGTTATGAAAAAAGTCTGTTTTCTTGCCTATAAAATGGTCGTTTTTTTCAATGCCAAATCGTCAATTTTCATCCAATCAAAAATATCCTACGTCATTGTAGAATAAATATATTCAAGAGTACTCAGTTCAAATTTCAAGTCAATCGGATAATTGCTCTTCGAGTTACAATGTCAGCAAATTTGAAAAATCTCATTTCGAGAAAAACTTGTTAAAATATTTAACTATCGATTTTTGCAAGATAAAATGATATTGATATAAATGATAATGATATTATTGAAAGTATAAACTGTCGTAAAAAGCAAAAAAATCGATTTTTTGAAAGTGTCACACTGGTATAGCTCCTTAATAGGACAAACATCAGACCACTTGATTCAAAACACATTGTCGTCGAAAAGAGAAATGCTGAGTTTATATTTTCACTTCAAAATTGAGATGAAGCAAACCAATCGTAGTTCAGCAAATTCTACAGCGTACGACGTCATCGAAGTGTGGGAAAGAGCGAGCATTCCAACAAAATTAAAGGAAGACGTCATAAAGAAGATTGAGAAGAAATTTACAGTGGCAGGATTCGAAAAAAAAATGAAAGAAAATAAAACAAAACGCTCAGAAGGTCTATAAAAAAATGAAGAGAAATGGCAAAATAAATTGGAAGATCTTTTTGACATAGCTCACATGGAAGCTGCGAAAATGATGACTGTTGAAGAAGACAGGCAGTTTTTATTTGCTCAGCGACAAAAGGACACCCAATTGGTGAAGTAGACATAACCAGTTTGAAAAAAATGCCGAGAAACAAAAGAAACAAGCTCGCGTGCAATGGCTTTTAGGTCGAAAAAAAAAACGATGTCAAATCTCTAAATGAAAGGTGTATATTTTCTTCATCGACTAGTGGCAATAATAGTGATGATAAAAGTACGGCACCAAAAATGTCAGTAACGGCAGAAAGACCTTCGACCTCGACAGCCGAGCCACCTCCGCCTAAAATCAAACGCGGTACGAAAAATCTCATTGACGAACGTTTAGCAGCAAGCTTAGATTTTGCGAAAAAGAGTGTTGGGAAGGCAACTGTGCTTTTGACATCAACTCGCAAAAGTGTGGGATCCGATTCTTCTGAATTCAATTTAAATTCATCGTCCATTGGTCGCCAGTGTATGCAGCGAAGGCGAACGATGGTGGAGTCTTTGAAAAGTGATTTTAAGCCAAGCCTGCCATTCATTGGGATGGTAAATTGATAGAAGACATTATAGGACACGAAACTGTGAACCGTTTCCCTATTTTAGTGTCAGGACAGGGGTGGATCAACTTTTGTCAGTCCCGAAACTGGAACCGAGGATGCACGTGCTTTGGCTGTGCATGAAGATATTGTGTCTTGGAACTTAAGTGACCAAGTAGAATGCTTTTTTGTTCCGACACTACTGCGGTGAACACCGGATTAACGGGTTACCCCCACTTGTAGCACAAAAAAAGGCCTTTTTCATGATTTTTTTTAAAGAAAACTACAAAACTTTTTTAATCGATCAATATACCATCTTAAAGAACACATCTTGAAGGACTTTCAGTAATGTTTTTATTGAAAAATATTACATTGTTTAGTGGCAAATGGCCGTCAATGAAATAATGTTTTTATATACACGGTTTGCGGTGACCAACATTGCGGCGAAGTGGATCATCTGAAAAAAAATGCGGATGGATTTAGTCAAATATAAGTATAAACTAGTCTTTAATCGAAGGATTTAAAAAAAATATTAATTTTTCACAAAATGGCGGACAGTCAAAGTTAATGGTTCGATTTTAACGAAGAAAAACGGCCGTTTTTTGGCTATAAAACGGCCATTGTTTTTCGAAAAAGAAAATCGAACGATTAAAGACTACATTTT
Organism: Ophion obscuratus; assembly: GCA_964007375.1. Lineage (NCBI taxonomy): Eukaryota > Metazoa > Arthropoda > Insecta > Hymenoptera > Ichneumonidae > Ophion > Ophion obscuratus. The sequence continues at coordinate 29,518,342 of OZ023319.1, forward strand.
TATATATTAAATAAGCCTGCAAAATTTCAAGAAGATCGGTTCATTAGTGTTCGAGTAATCTTGGTCACCGACTTCAGAAATGCCATTTTAAGAAAAACGCGTTTAAAGTTTCACTAGCCGGTCGTTTACACAACGGATTCTTCTCTTTCAACGCTCATATCTCAGTCAATTTTGTTCGGATCGACTTGAAATTTTCAGGACATATTCTCAGATACTTATACTTCAAAAAAATTCAATAAAAAAAAATCGATTTTTTCAAAATCGCAAGTGGGGGTAACCCGTTAAGAAATGGTGCTTGCATCCTATTAAAGCAGAAGATGGAAAATATATTCTTTGGTTAGCCTGTCGCCACCATACAATGGAAATAATGCTAGAAGCAACCATATTACAAGCTCTTGTTGCGTCTGGCGGGCCAAGCATATTAGATTTTGGACGCTTCAGAACAGCTTGGCCTAATATTAATCAAAACAACTTCAGCACAGTCTCGTTAGACCCTGAGGCTTTAATTGTAAGATGCGTGGAAAATGTAGCAAGCAGCACGACTTCATTCGTTGGAAAACAGCTAAACGAATATCAACCTCGCGATAACTACATTGTTACATCTTACTGTTACATTTTTGGGACGTGTCCCTAACAAAGGAATATTGTTCAGGGCACCAGCTGATCTTCATAGAGCCCGATGAAAGGCAAAGGCAATATACTGCTTTAAACTTTTCATGTTTAAAGACCAGTTTAAAGGTCTTTGAAAGGTCTTGAGAAAGAGGGAATTAAAAGCGATTACTGAAATTTGTGTTTTCGTTGTTGTAATTTATGTCAGATGCTGGTTTCAAGCTCCTGCGGCAAGTTCAGCACCAAGAAATGACTTGTGGCTTTTGAAAGAGCTTAAAAGCTTTGCAAGCATGAACAAAATTATGGCAAAAGTAGCCTTACAAAAGATCTTAGGCTATTTGTGTTACCTGTCCGAGGAGCTTGTTGCATCTGCTTTTTTCGATAAAGAAGTTTCTTTGCACACCAAGCAGAAAGTGCCAATCGTCCTGAATAAAGAACGTGTAGACTAGTGCCCCAAACGCCTAAGCTTGGATGCAAATCACAGCTGAAAAAAATATCGTGGACTTCGTTCCCAGCAACACTTTGAGGTTTTTTTAAAAATATTTTAGGAATTTCATCAGCATTACAAAAAGAAGCTTGCCTTTGGGCTGGAGACGAAGACTACAAAGCTACCAGGGACATAGTACATTCGATGCGAGTTGTGAACGATATTGCGCAGCGAGG
>OZ023319.1:29519813-29529813 GCA_964007375.1 Ophion obscuratus
GTTACCTTGGCTGTTTGGGGTTTGTTTGAAAAATCGCAGCACGCAATATCACAAGAAAAATTATTGTGGGAATCAACCTGAGCAAACTTGGCAAGGATTAAGGGGTTAGGCCACTCTAGAGGCCAAAAAAATAGGCTTTTTGGGAGTTTTTTTTCCAGAAAGACTACAAAATAAATCGAGATTACCTACAAGGGCGTTTATCATACATATCAGTGACTGTATACAATAATTTTTTTGAAGCGATTATTTTCAAAATGGCGTCTATGTGGACAAAAAAACTGCTGTAATTTTTTGATTATAATGAGCCAGTGATTTTTCAAAAATTATATATAATAACTGCTATAGAAGTACGTAGGATTTTTCTCGATATATTGATATTTGGCCAAATGGCGCACTTCTAAAGTGGAAATGGAAAAAATTAGCCTAAAAAAATCGTCAGATAATTGTTAATAACAAATGATCTATGCAATATAAAAAAAAATCTTACGCACTTCCATAGACAATGTATTTTTCAAAATATATTCAACATTTCAAGTGAATCGGTTGAAAATTGTCTGAGTTATGTTTCCGGCCAACTTAAAAAAATGCACTTTTGAGAAAAAACGTGGCACAGTCGCCATTTTGAAATTAATCTTTTCTAAAAATTATTGTATATAGTCACTGATATGTATGATAAACACCCTTTTGTGTAATCTCGATTTATTTTGTAGTTTTTACTGAAAAAAAATATCCCCAAAAAAAACCTATTTTTTTCAGCCTCTAGAGTGGCCTAAGGCCTTGAAAGAACTTCGAAAAAACGAGGAACTTTTGCAGGCAGAAGTTGTATAGATAACAGAGGGATGACTTTGACCACTTGCATATATATATATATATATATATATATATATATTAAGCGGATGTGAGATGCCGCAGGGCTGATCGAGCGAGAAGTGTGAATGCAATCGAGGGTACAGATCGCGAGATGGGGTAGAAAAGACGGCCTTTCGCAGGAGAAGCCCGTGAGAGAATTGCGATCCCTCTTAACCACCGGCGCACTCTCTTCGTAAACATGTGCGACGATCAAAGAGGATCTTTGCGCGTGTAATTCTCACGGGAAATAAGCGATCGATCGTGCGAATTCGAGGATCGATAAGTGGCAAAAAAAATCGTCCTATCTTCACTTTTTTTGCGAACGGACCGATAAATGAATTGTTCAAAAACACTTGTATGTTCGTAAAAGAAAATCTACAAGTATGTAGGAACCCATGCAGAAATTTGTTGGGAAGTCCGCAGATCCAATTACATCCTTATAGGGATTTGATAAGGACGCCGCACTTAGGGAATCCACATTGGACTCCAAGTGGATACTGCGCGATTTCTCGATTGGCATCCTTTGAGACTTTTCAAATTAAGAATTCTCAACCGGAATATGTTGGATCTCCCAAAAAATATCCTTTCGTGTACCCATGCAAAAATTTGTTTGGGAGTCCCAACATGCTCTCACATCTCTATGGGGAGTCGTTGGGGACACCGCATATAGGAAGTCTTCATTGGGATTCAATTGGGTCCTGCACTGTTCCCGATAAATGCCGTTTGAGAATTCTTACCACGTTCGAATAGTAAATACGCGAAAAGTCACGAGAAGAAACTCGGCGTTAAAACACACCTGCACGCTATGAGAGCGTGCAGGTGCAGGAAAAAATAACAAACGATAATTACGGTGAATTTTTAGTGATGCGATTCAAATCAATTTTCAAGATATACTTTTTTCAGCCATTCTGACTTTTTGATGATAAAATTTAAAAATCTCTTTCAAAATCCCTTCAATTCTTACCACGTTCGAATGAAAAATACGTGAAAAGTCACGAGAGAATAACACGGATTTTATAAAAGTTTGCATCGTTGGGATGCAACGAAAATATATTTTTTTTTCGTATTGCCCAATTTTTTTTACACATTTAGTCTACAAAAGTCACAGGAACATTTTTCAATGTTTTTATTAGGGATAAAATCCGTAACCTAAACTTGGGGGAAAAAAAGTTTAGATGGTAATGAAAATAAAGAAACGAAAAATAATTTGCACGCATCGTGAGCTTGCACGTGTGTGGTGATATTATGTGAAAGTGCAATAGAACAAATAACAAACGACAATAAAAGTGGATTTTCGGTGATGTGATTCAAATCAATTTTCAAGATATACTTTTTTGAGCCAATCGGACTTTTTGAAAATAAGATTTATACTTCTCCAAGACCCCTTTATTTTGTATATCCATATTTTTCGTTTCGAAAATTCAACGTACAAAATGCGACGGTCTTAATAAAAAAATCGTATTGGATTCTGCACGATAATGTGGGAATCCTTTAGGATTCGAATTGGATTCGTTCACAGAATTCCAATTCCAATCCCGATTAGAATCCAATATACGAGCATGACATTTTATTATAGGAATCCAACGCCTTTGGTCCATTGGATCCCTATCAGAAAGTGGGCAACAAGTATAGGAATCCAATTGGATCCCTACGACACTTTATACCCGGGAAATCAGTGTATAAAAATAAAACTTGGGTCATTCGATTTCCATTCGCGTTGTCTGAATTAATTGCATCGAGCCGCGTGCCCCAAAATAAAATTGGCAAATCGATCACATTTGAAATTAATTAAACATTACGTTTCGTGATTTCGAGGGCAAGCAATTTTGACGTATATTTGAGCTTGAGTTTATTACGAGGTAAGCATTTCGGAATATTTTCCTTCGATATTTCATCGATCTCGCGGATATATTCTTGCGGGATTCCCCGGGAGACCTTAAGTAATGCACTATGCACCGATGCATATATATTCGCAGGCACGAAACATGCGCGCACATATATCGTTCGGGATCGGTTGAGAATACGTTTTCGCGCGCGCGCGCCCATGGCCCTCGGGGCTGTGTGCGTTGCGATCACGTATCTCTCGTTACACTTATGCAACGGAGATTTATTGCCCGTGATTATGCGCGAATGGAAGTACCGAGGAGGCGGCGGCGGAGGAGGGGCTCGCCCTCGGCTTTCTCTCTCTCTCTCTCTCTCTCTCTCTCTCTCTCTCTCTCTCTCTCTCTCTCTTGTTCACTTGTTCTCTTGCTCTCTGTATATGCCGATCTTTCACAAAGTATATACATGCACGATATACATGTACGGGTTGTCGAGATATCGAACTCTTCGTAGCCGTACAGTAACGCACGACTCTTCTCGTTGTTGCTGCATAAAAAGAGAGGGAGAGAGAGAGAGAGAGAGAGAGAGAGAGATCGGCAAGACCGATTGACGATTCGCTCTGTACTCGCTCGTTCCTCGTGAATTACACCAGGAATATGCGCGCGCCTCCGCGCATACTATAGAATCTTCGTGATATTCACCCGCCGTGCAACCATCCCTTCTCATTCCCTCGGCCCGTTTGCAAACGCAACTTTTTTCGGCTTTCGTTCCAACCTGTTCTGCGTTCCACGCGAGGCACGGCAATTGGTTTGAAAAAAAATGATCGTACTGCTTGGTGGACGTAGGAATGATCGTGGTACTACCGCTGTACCAAGAGGATTCCAGTCATCCATTGAACTTTGGTGGACATCCCATGTAGGTTTCGCCAGTCGAACCGTAACGGCCAATACTTGGACCAATGTTGGCGGGACGATGATCGATTAACCAATTGTACGCCAATGCTCGGCTGAGTATTGACTAGCCAACATTGGTTTGCTGATACGAGGCCAATGTTCGGCCAAATATAGACAAATATACGAGGCCGATGTTTGGCGAAGTATAGACTCGCCAATCATTGGTTTGCCGATACGCGGCCAATGTTCGGCCAAACGTAGACTCGCTAATCATTGGCTTGTCGATACGAGGCCGATGTTTGGCGAAGTATAGACTGGCCAATCATTGGTTTGCCAATACGAGGCCAATATTCGGCCAAGTATAGACTTGTTCATTATTGGTTTATCGATATGGGGCCGATGTTTGGCGAAGTATAGACTCGCCAATCATTGGTTTGCCGATATGAGGACAATATTCGGCCAAATATAGGCTCTCTAATCATTGGCTTATCGATACGAGGTCGATGTTTGGCGACGTATAGACTCGCCAATCATGTTTTTGCCGATATGAGGCCAATGTTCGGCCGAGTAACGCCTGATCGAACCGCAATTCGTATATTGACGATTCATTGTTTCGCGTTGAAGTCATTGAGAGACGAGATACATACTTTTTACGAGTCCATTGGACATTATTCTTAACAAATATACTAACAAATCAATGCACTCATTGTTGGCCGATTCTCGAACGAGCTCATACGCGATATTCTGCCGATTTTTATGAACCATCCTACACTGACAGAAAAATTCTCTTAATATTAACTAACCGCGTCTATTTATTTTTTTAATTTGAATTAACTAGATTTTTCGTGAAATCAAATTTTTCCTATTGCATTCCATTATTGGAATTATTCATTTTAAATATATTTATTTATTCAAATTAAACTTGAACTAATGAACTAATGGTTTGTCTTTATTGCAACACACATATTAACGGGTTGTGGGGGTAGAGAAGGTGGAGAGAGAGGAATTATATATATAGGTTATAGTTATATATATATATATAGGTTATAGTAATTGATATAGTTTATGTGATACAAATAATGATGAGAATCCATTTGTTATCTTATGCCATATCTGCGATTCGAATGTTACAAGCACTCGGTAGCATAGGGGCAGCGTGTTTAGCTATGAGTAGGGAAGTTCAAGGTTCGAGCCCCCATATGGGTGAAATATTTTCTTCGAACTAATCATTTCGAAAGACCAGGTAATGACGAATTACAATACAAAGATAATTAATTTTTTTTTGGCAGTGCAGAACCAATTTTGGTGATCTATATTGGGTCACAATTATCCGCCAAGACTCGGTCGATAATCGGGCCAAACTCGAGTGCCAATGATGGCAAGCTTGGCGTCGAGCATCGGCCAATCATTGGCCACTACCGATCACCCTACATGGGATTTAGGCTATACCAGTGTGGACGCTGAAAATTGGGTGATTTTCGGGAATTTTTTGGAAGAAAAGTACTCAATTAAGTGTTTCGGAAAATTGAGGATATATTTGGCTATATTTGACCTATATTACATATTTTTTTCATAGAAAAATATTGTGATCCAAACGACTTATCCGCTGCCTTCGAAGGCGCCAAAAAAAAGGTCCTCTGCTGCTGACATGATTCCGGCCGATTGAGTAGCTGAAACCGAAAAAGGAAAAAATGTTAAACTGGAAGGTGTTTCCTGTACAATGACGTAGGATTTTCGAAAAATATCAAAATCTAACAAAATGGCGTAGTTGTGAAAAAAAGTCTGTTTTCTTGCCTATAAAATGGTCGTTTTTTTCAATGCCAAATCGTCAATTTTCATCGAATCAAAAATATCGTATGGCATTGTAGAATAAATACATTCAAGAGTACTCAGTTCAAATGTTAAGTCAATCGGATAATTGCTCTTTGAGTTACAATGTCAGCAAATTTGAAAAATCTCATTTCGAGAAAAACGCGTTTAAAGATTTAACTATCGATTTTTGTAAGATAAAATGATTAGAGGTACGGCCTTGACATTTTTACAGGATATTCTTGAAAGTATAAACTGTCGGAAAAGGCAAAAAAATCGATTTTTTTAAGTGTCACACTGGTATAGCCCCTCAAGGGAGAATATCAGTGTGACAGGCTGACAAAATGAGGTATTTTTTGGGAATTAAAAAAATTTGTGTATTAATTATTGAAGTAATGAAGCATACGAGGAAATTTAATTTTTTCATTTTTAGTACATTTTATTAAGCAGAGGAGCGGTCGCAAAGTGGCGTCTCATAAAAAGACTCCCCGACGGTTGACAGCATAAGTGCCACAGCAAGCATGCGAAATCAAAAATTCAAAAAGATTATTACATTATAACAGTATAGCTATCGCAGCATCGTAGGAAATTAGAAAATTTTGATTAGAAAAAAATGGCGGCCATTTAAAAAAAATCGAATTTTACACAAAAATTTTGCAGTAAATTGTTAATAAAAAAAAGTGAACAATTTTAAAACAAACACTACGTTGCGACGATAGCGATAAGTTTTCTGAAGAGAATCCTTTTTAATGAAGTCGATTGGACAAAATTTGACAGAGTTATGCTGTCAACCAGGTCAAAAAACATGGTTTCGAGAAAAGCGCGTTTAATGCCTTACCCCCACTTGTTGGGCAAAAAAGGCCTTTTTCATGAATTTTTTTAAAGATAACTACCAAACTTTTTTAATCGATCAATATACCATCTTAAAGAACACATCTTGCAGAACTTTCAGTAATTTTTTTATTGAAAAATATTACATTGTTTAGTGGCAAATGGCCGTCAATGAAATAATGTTTTTATATACACGGTTTGCGGTGACCAACATTGCGGCGAAGTGGATCATCTGAAAAAAAATGCGGATGGATTTAGTCAAATATAAGTATAAACTAGTCTTTAATCGAAGGATTTTAAAAAATATTCATTTTTCACAAAATGGCGGACAGTCAAAGTTAATGGTTCGATTTTAACGAAAAAAAACGGCCGTTTTTTGGCTATAAAACGGCCATTTGTTTTCGAAAAAAAAAATCGAACGATTAAAGACTAAGTTTTTATGTATTAAATAAGCCTGCAAAATTTCAAGAAGATCGGTTCATTAGTGTTCGAGTAATCTTGGTCACCGACTTTAGAAATGCCATTTTGAGAAAAACGCGTTTAAAGTTTCAATTTTAGTTTACACGAAGAACGGATTCTTCTCTTTCAACGCTCATATCTCAGTCAATTTTGTTCGGATCGACTTGAAATTTTCAGGACATATTCTCAGATACTTATACTTCAAAAAAATGCAATAAAAAAATCGATTTTTTCAAAATCGCAAGTGGTGGTAACCCCTTAAAGTATAGAAAGGCCCGTATAGAAGTCTCTGAGAGCGTCGACGCTTGGCGCTAATTTCGAATACTTCTAAGCCGAATATTGTTTTGGAAATTTGTAGGAATATTCTTAAAGGCCAAAACTATCTATTTAAGCAAAAAAAATCGATTTTTTTTCACACTGATATTCCCCCTTAATGATCCTTGGGAAAATGTAATGATTTCTCATCATCGGATGGTCCTCCAAGCCGAATGTCTTTAAATCACCTTCCTGGATTATTATATATATATATATATTGGGAGTAGAAATAAGTCTCCGCCGTTTTACAAAAGATGACCCCACCAGGAGGTTATGGTTGAAACTGTCAGATGTGAAACGTCATATCGTAAGGTTGGACATCTGGGAAAACCATAACTTCGAAATATTAGCCATTTTGTATCAGCATCACAATTTTTTCGTGCGAAAATATCGAGTTTTGAGCCGAATAAGCGTCATTTGCGGGAACTCTTGCGTTTGCCACGAATCTTCCCCCGATAATGCTTCCAATTCCGCGTCTTCGTTTCGGCCTTCCAAATGACGTTTATTCGGCTGAAAATTCGACATTTTCGCACGAAAAAATTATGTGATGCTGATACAAAATCGCTAATATTTCAAGGTTATGGTCTTGCCAGATGTCCAACCTTACGATATGACGTTTTACATCTGACAATTGGAACCAACACCTCCTGGTGGGGCCATCTTTTGTCAAACGGCGGAGACTTATTTGTACTCCCAATATGTCTATTTGGAAAACGCTAAATTGGGTAATGAAGTCGAGGCTGGAAAATACAGCGATAATAAGTCTCGGCGGAGCGTGCTTCCTTATCGGCCCATACCGGTTTACGATCGTTCTATATCAGCCCAAGAGAGCTCATGCACGAACATATATCTAATAAAATACCCTCATGAACATACATCTATATAAATATATAAGTACAGGGTGACGATTATTAAGTGGCCATGTGTTTTTTGCCGGGCACATCTACCTGGAAACCCGAAAAAATGTCCACATTCCGAATTTTTTTTCTGGCCAATCGTTGGTGAAAAAGAAACGCTTTTTTTAAACACAAAGGTCATATGTTGGGAGCCTTTTAAAAAATCACCAAAAAATACAGAAAAATAACAAACACGTGGCCGCCGACAGATAGTGACATTTTTTGGCGACGTTTGGCGGTGGTCACTCTCCAGCTGAAACTGTCGATCTGAAATGTGAAAACCAAACGGGTTATTCACGTTAACAATAAATACGAGTCATTGACGATCGTCGAATTTTACACTCATTATTTTAAACAACGTGGCGACGAATTGAAACTCGAGCATACAAAACCTATGAAAAAAGTCGTCATTTTTACGTAAATATTAAAAAATGCAGGTCGAGTTGAAAAAAGTGAGATCGTCAACGACCTTTAAATATTTCTCATCGTTTCACCTGTAAATTTGACTACAATCCATCCAGTGGTTCTCGAGATATCATGTCCACCGACTTTGAAAATAGTGTGTCGATAAAAACGCTTTGGAAGTTTGAAGTATGGAGTAAATTTTCGGGGAATATAGCTAAAAGGTGATACTATCGAATAAAAATATGTTTAGAAAATGCAATTTTTTTCACCCACCTAGGTAATTGTAGCCCGTTAAGGGTTCAACGTGGAGATTTTACGACCGAGAGGTATATGATATTTAATGCTCTTTCAAGGACTAGTTAGAATTTTCAAAAAATCGATTTTTTTCATTCTCTAAAAGTATAATATCTTACGAGTATTTTCCGACTAACTGAATGTAAATCAGACCATTATTTGCCGAAATACATAACTTTGAAGGACGCCGTGGACGCTGCATGCAAATCGTACTCAAAACTTTAAACTCGTTTTTCTCAAAACCATGTTTTCGAAGTCGGTGATCAATGTAACTCGAGAACGGCTTTACCAATCGGGTTGAAATTTATATCACTTCTTCTATACATAGTTTTCCTCCGGATGAACGAAGGATTTTTTTTTGGACAATTTTTTTTTTTTATAGTCAATTTTTGTAAGTGAAATTTTGGTCAAAACAACACTTTTGACTTTCAACGTCCGCCATTTTGTGAAAAATGGAAATTTTTCAAAACCCTTCGTTCAACCGGAGCATTATATCATTAACTAAAGATTCCCCCCTGTTTTGGTTGGTTTCAGATAATCCGTCACGGCGTGAGAGTGATCACCGCAAAACCTGTTTTTTTTTCAGCGTCCTCGGCCATTGATACGTATCGGCTTATTTTGAAACATATTTCTTTAAAAAAATTATAATGTTTACATTAAATATATATCTTTTAAGCGGAAGAACTTTTGTTGTAAATTATTTTATCGTTTGGCCGAAAAAAAAATCGGAAAAAAGGCCTTTTTTTTAACGTTCCAACTAGATCTCACTCCTTAAGTCATCTTCGAAAAAAACTGCAGCGTCTTTTTGTGATGTGTATTATTTGCCAGAAAAAAATTGGGCATTCTGGAAAAAATTAAAATGTTCCGTACAGTAGAATGAAGATAATCAAATTCCCAATACGAAATACGACTAAGAAAACTCTTTCAAATTAAATTAAATTTGTCCACTTCAAAATTGCATCTTTCATATTTTTTTTTCGCGACGACGGGATACGCAAAAAAAGGTTTTCGCGAGTGTTTCGTGTTCAGAATTTAATGATTATTCTGCTGTACTCAATATGGAAGTTTGATTTTAAGTCTACATTTTTTATGGGAAATACTACTCATCGCAAAAATATGCAGTATTGTTTTTCAAAAAGGACTCGAAAAACACGAACTCACAGTTTGCATCCTTGGAATGAAACGAAAATTCTTTATCATTTCTTCATTTCATTCTTATCCAAAATTACATTATGCAGATTCAGGTTGTAAATTGCTAAACAAAAATCCTAACACAGGTTTACGTGATTTTCGTAGTTGAAATCTGCCAAAAAAGTTAAAAAATTAAAAAATCATTTTCGTTGCATTCCGACTATGCAAACTTGAGTTTCATCGCGAAACTATTGGGGATTATATTATTTTTTCAATCGCGGAATATCCGCGCACGAG
>OZ023319.1:29534813-29552205 GCA_964007375.1 Ophion obscuratus
GCTATAGATCGCTTATAAGTTATAAACGCGCGCCGTCCCCGCAGCCGTACTAGTCAATCGAACGAATATTTCATATTTAATATCCTTCGCGAAACTCATGGCGTCTTGGAATACACTGCATTTTTTATCATCGAAATTATTATCATCATTGTCATTATAACAATAAAAATAATATAATAGTCATTAGGGTTATCTTCAGTTATTAATAATATTAACACTTCGTCTGTAAACGTTTTCCGGTACCTTTAGGTAATTCTAGTGCTGCCGTTTTTTCTTCCAGTGTACATTCGAAATTTAAAAAAAACGTGCTTGTGTTCGAAGCATTCAATTTAATTCATCAATCATAAAATTATAGAAAAATCGTGTTTTTCATTAATTTTTTTGTTAAATAAATTAAGCAACTCGGTAGGAAAGTAATTTTGGGTCGGACGCGAAATACCCAGGTTTACAGACGAAGTGTTAATAATATACGATGCATTAATAATGAAGATAATATAATAATAATAATAATAATAACAAGTTATGATGATTCTTTTTTAAATAAATTAAATTAGTAATTATACGAATAATAAAGTGTTATATTATATATAATACTATGTAATACTTATTATATTAGTATTGAGTATTATATATTATTCATATCATTCGTATAATAAAGCATTTATAATAAGCATGATGATATAATAATAATAATATCATGATGACTTTCATCATAATAGTTATTATTTATGCTGTTGTTATTAATGCCGTATATATATATATATATATATATATATATATATATATATATATATACAGGGTGTCCCAAAACTCAACGTTAAGCCGACACGGGGTGACAGGATTGATTGTAACCATCATGAGAAAAATCAGAAAAAAAATAAATCAGAAAAAAAATAAAGCAGGGCCTTTCAAAGTAGACAAATTTTGAAAATTTTAAATTCAGAGTTTAACAAATAGTCTTAATTCTAGGAAACTTGGGATTGTTTGGGTTTGTTTCACAATAACCGAAAAATGGTTACAGTTTGACCAAATTTCTAGCTGTTTCTTAAATGCCCATAATTTTCGAACTGCATGGGATAGATTTTTTTTATGATTTTTCTCATGATGGTTAAAATCAATCCTGTCACCCCGTGTCGGCTTAACGTTGAGTTCTGGGACACCCTGTATATATATATATATATATAACAAAAAATGATATAATCAGAACAATAATAGCATCAAGATCTTTATTATAGTTATAATTATTAATACTATTGCCATTAAGATTGTTGTTGCAATTATTATTGAATAATAATTTGTCATATTATTATTACGATCGCACCTATGAATGGATGCTATAGATAGATCGATCGTTTAATTACTGTTTTTATGTACGGACGTATAATTTTATTGTTTAAATATTGCGGCCATTTACGGCGCCGTACGACGCCATCAACCGATTACCGACCGACCGGATGGCAGCGTTCGCAGTGGCTAAATAAAAAACCTAAATATACCGGCGTGCATCGACGCACGCACGCTGCACCGTTCGCCATCGTTGACGTCACGTTCTCCACTCGGTGCTCCAGTCCATCATACTCCCTATCTCGTCATTTATAATTTCAAAACGTCCCTTTTCTTCTCCTTTCCTTCTTTTTGGGTTTTCCAAAGCTATCCGCGAGAGGGGAAGTTTGGTATGGGACGAAATTTGAAAAAAAAAGAAAATGTTGGGATGCGTGCAATGATGGGGCGATAATTAGTCAAATATAATAATTTGACGACGTGAGCGTTCGCCAGGCGAACGTGTCGTTTTCGTATGCCACTGTTCACAGGTCGTCAGCGCCCAGAAACACACACACTCACTCACTCACTCACTCACTCACTCACTCACAGGTTCTTCACCGAAAAATATCTGATGGCCATTTTTTGTCTTCACTTAAGGGAGACTTTGTCCTTGGAGTGCCATATTGCAGGTGTTTACATTTTATTTTTTTTAAAGGAAACGAGTAATGCTTTTTGAGTGCGGTTTTTTCTTGCTTTTATTCATGATATACAGAACGTTAAAAAAAATTTTTTTTGAAAAAAAAAAAAAACCAAAATGGACGCCGTTGCAGCTCCGCGAAAACAGGTCCTCAAATCGCGGGAGGTAAACGGCTGACATCACTGCCCCCTCTTTGTTGATCTGAAACACAAATTCAAAGCATATTATCAATCTGTGACCCTTTGGTCATGGAATGACGGGTGGGTTTTTCGTTTAGTACAAATTTCGGAAAATGGCGGCAATTAAAAAAAATCGAATTTTCGCGTTTTTTTTCGCATAAAAAGATAAATAATAAATGTAAAAATGTATCTATCGAAAAAACGATCCGTCATTCCGTGAAGACATATTTTCTGAGTATGCTCTCCAAATTTCAGGTCGATATGTTAATTACAACGGTCAGGAGAATGTCAGCCATTTTTAAAAACGTGTTTTCGAGAAAAACGCGTTTAAAGTTGTGTAATGCGTTTACACAAATGTGTTTATAATTACCGCTAATCGGCAATGCCTGGTCCATAGAGGCATCCCTCCTCTTCTTCTAGCTGCTCATGTTGAGCCGCTAACATCTCCCGCTGCAATTTCAAGGACAAAGTCTCCCTTAATTCCCTCCGGACCGATATTACGCACATTTGTGTGTGTGCGTGTGTATGTGAACTTTACAGCCGAATTTATCGAATGATGAAGAAAAAATGCCTTATCACTCGTCGAAAATTGCCTGTAACCAGGACTTCAGAGGAGAGCACGCGATAAGAACGGACGATGGCTGTAAGGGAGGAGGAAACACATGTGTATACGTGTGTGCTCGTACGTATGAAAAATGAAATAATTCTCGGACAATTTATTTCTCCGGAGATGCACCTCTCTTTTCCTCTCTTTCTAACGCACACTCACACAATCACACAGTGAAAACGTCAGGATGAGATAGCGAGAACCAGGCGCCTCTTTTACTCTCGCGGAACGTTGGATACATTTTTCAATTCTTTTTTTTTTCCGAGGTGTTTTTGCAGGACGACGAAATAGCGAAAGGGAAAGAGAGCGCGAGAGGAAAAAGGGAGAACAAGCGAGTGAGAGAGGCGCGTAATGACTGAGAACGTGAAGCAGCAGCACACGTCATATTTGTATATGAGGAATGAATATATCGAATCCCTTGTATTCGTGTAGTGTTGGCTATCAATGTGTGACGTTACGAGGACGATTCTCGAGACCGGATGTATTCGAAATAGCCTTTTTACATATGTACACGTACACATGTATCTTTATGAAAGTTGTACGAACAGAAATTCACAAAGTGCTGGTAGCCATTCAGACCAGAGTAATCAGATGTTATCACTTGACTCAGCGATTGGCCGCAGATCTGTTATCAAATGTCAACGAGACAGGGTGAACCGTACACGCCAAACGTTCGCCCGCCTCCTGCTTATTTCTCTTCACTATTTTTTATCTGCGCGAATGCCTTTGCAAAAGAACGACAATAAATATAAAACAGCCAAATTTAGCCCGAATTTTGTTCTCGATTTTGGCAGGAAAAATGACATCATTATTGTTAATAAATAATGAAAAAAATATCGGGTAGAAAATGACTGCTCAAGACCAAACTATTATTGCAGTCAACGAGTGGACCAAATTTCATGTCAATCCGTTGATTAGATGTCGAGAAATCGTGTACATCGTTTTCAAAAACATAGTTTCGAAAATAACGCGTTTAAAATTTGATTAGCAGTTCTATCGTTGTATTCGTAAGTTTGACTTGAATCTGCGATTCCTGCAGCATATGTTGGACCTTCCTCTTCAATTTGAGTTGCCTCATAGTCCAGTCGAAATAGGATTTCACCTGGAATTAATTCCGGGCTTCGATTTTCTTTTTTTATACTTAGGGGGGGGGTGGTTGGTAGTGTAAATCTTGATTTTCGGGAAAATCCCCCTGGTGCGTTTGCCGCCATCTTGATTTGAAGACGGATTTTTTTTTTCGAATAACTCGCTTATTTTCAACCTTAGAGTGAAAATGATTGTATTCAAAGTTGTGGGAAATGTAATTCTCCACAAGTTTGGTGATTTTAATTTTTACCCTAGGATCGATATTTATAGAGTTAGACTGCTAAAAGGGGTAAAAAACGTTTTTTTAAACTTATCTCGTTTATTATCAAGTTTATTGTAAAAATGGTAATAAATAATCACATAGGAAATTTTATTTCCTTCAACTTTGGTTATTAGCATTTTTACCCTCGGTGCAATATTTTCGGACTTATACTTAATTTAGGGGTGAACTTTTTTGTTATGTTCCGTTATTTCGTTTATTATGAAATTTATCGTAAGAAAGGTAAGGAGTAATCGGGTAGGAAATTTTATTTTCTTCAACTTTGGTCAGTACCATTTTTACCCTAGGATCAAGATTTTTGGACTTATACTTCATTTAGGGGTGAATTTTTTACCCCTATTTGCAGTGTAACTCTATAAATATCGATCCTAGGGTAAAAACTATAATCACCAAACTTGTGGGGAATTACATTTCCCACAACTTTTGATACGATCATTTTCACTCTAAGGTTGAAAGTAAGCGAGTTATTCGAAAAACAAAAAAATCCCTCTTCAAATCAAGATGGCGGCAAACGCACCACGGGGATTTTCCCGAAAATCGAGATTTACACTACCAACAATCCCCCCCTAAGTATGAAAAAAGAAAATCGAAGCCCGGAATTAATTCCAGGTTAATCGAATTTTAGACCTATCTCGACTGGACTATCATGCGAGTATCAATTTTATGACATTTTCTCAGTAGGCTAAACCCTTAAGCTTTTTACGACGCCGCGTTTAAATTTTCCTACGTGCGAGGCGCTTTTTTTGTGATTTACTTTTTCACAAGTGTCCAATACAGCGAATATAAGCACCAGTACGTTATCGTTAATTCAGATGAAATCGGTCCGAAAAATTAGCAGATCAATTGTTGTCTTGTTCAACGAAATTTACTGACTTTTTTTGTTTTTATTATTTTTGAGGTTTTCAAGTAGCGTGGAATTTTTATACACACACACACACACACACACACACAGACAAACACACCCTCACCGATATGCTTCTCGCCTGTTTTTCATTCCCGACGCTGCTGCTGGCGACTCTATATCGAGATATCAAGAGAGCAAGCGCATATCGCATTAATACGTCGAGATATGTATATACGGACACGGCGTTATACGACGTCTGGTTCTCCTCCAGGTTCGCTAATCTCTCCGACTCTCTCTTTCTCCCTTTATCTCTTTTTCCATTCCGCACTCTCTCGTTCTCTCCCTCTATCCCTATCGCTCATTCTCCTCTCATCTGCCCTCCTGTCTTTCACACTGAAACCGAGCCAAACACATTGACCAACCAAAATCACGAATATATTTTGTACGCAGTCAATCGATAAATAAATACTACTCAAGTATTATTCATTCGCCGATAGGTTACACGTAAAAAAAACACATACACGTCTGCATGAGCGGAGGGCCCGAAAAACAGGTCGATTTTTAGATTTTTCTTTCTGCCGAGAGTATTCGGAAAACTAGATCGAAATTTTACAGACGATTGATAGTCATAGTCATGTATAGACATATAGATTTTTTAAAAAGACTATGTCTATCGTCTATATAGCGATTTTTTTCAGTGTGCACTCGCAGGGTTAATTATTGTTTACTGCTAATTTTTTAAAAAAGTTTTCATGTTTTCCATTGTGGTGATGTTATTTTGTAACAGTAACAGTTACTCTCGTATTTCTCGAATAGTTCACGAACAGTGCTTCGTTATAACCTGAATATTTCGCATGTATTGTTTCTACTTGTTTGCATTTTAGATGTGGCCATCTCTCCCGGGAGATTAGGAAAGATGGCCACGTACAGTTGGTGTATGATGGCCACAGTATCAGTTGAAAAGGTTTAAATAATTCATTTTTTCTACATTAGGATAAGTACAAGAGAAATGCAATTGCTCTATGAGGGAACTGGACTCAAGAATCATTAAAACAAGCTATTAGTGCTGTAAAGATGATGAATTTTAGGTTCGTGCAGCCGCTAGGACCTACGAAATACCTAGGAAGACCTTAGACAGACGATGTAAGAACAATGACGATAAATGTTGCAAGGAAGTTTATTATGAAACTCGTCTCATCGAAGACTGGCTTCAGTGTATAGTGTGTCAACTTTGGGTACACAAAAATTATATTGATTTCGATTATATGTATTCTATTGGGTTGGTACAAAAATCTTGTAACACACAACACGAGTAAGAAAGAAAAATATTTTATTTTAACAATAAACGATTATTCAGTAATGTAGGTTCCGTCTGCATCTACAACTCTTGCTCAACGCTCTGGTAGACTTTGCACGCCCGCAGACCAGAATTCTTTTGGTCGTGAATTAAGAAAGTCGTCCAATGTATTTTTGAGATCCGACAGACGATCAAATGTTTTATCCCGTAAATAGTTCTTCGAAGCTCGAAACAGCTGATAGTCGGTAGGTGCTAAGTCTGGTGAACACGGTGGGTGTGGTAGAACTTCCCATCCTAGCTGCGAAATAGTTTCTTGTGTCATCTTAGCGACGTGGGGTCGAGCATTGTCATGGAGAAGTCGAACTTGAAGACGTTTACGCCTTTTCTGTTTCATAATTTTAGCCACCTTTTGCAGTTGTGGAGAATAAATCTCTGCCTGTATTGTGGTATTGGTTGGCAGAAATTCGTATTAGAGCATGCCCTCAGAATCTCACCAACAGAGTAAAACTTTCTTCATTCCACGGGGCCGTTTAGGGGTCGGTTCTGGTTTTTCCCCTTTCGGTAGCCACTGACGCTTGCGCGTGTGATTAACATACAACACCCAGCTTTCATCCCCAGTGACTATTTCTTGAAGAAAATCCTTTCTTTGCAGACGATGGAGGAGTGAAAAACAGATGGACATGCGTGTTGCTTTGTTTGATTCGCTGAGATTGTGCGGTATCCAAGACGAATAAACTTTCCTATATCCCATTTCTTGTGAATGTCGAAGGATAGTAGGATGACTGCAGTTGAGTTTGTTGGCTAATTCTCGTGACGACATATTAGGCTTTGCCTTTATAAGTGCTCGCAGTTCTTCATCGTCCACAATCGATTCCCTGCCGGACCTAGGTTTGTCTTCAAAAGATGTATCGCCAGAATGAAAACGCTGATACCATCGGGAGACCGTTGAATAATTAACTACATTAGCCTTGAACGCACTGCATATATTACGGGTTGCAGCTCTTACAGAATGCCCTTGCAAGAATTCGTAATATGCGATTGCTCGAAGTGCACGTTGATCCATCTTTGCTCATACTGACTCTACGGAACAACTGACTCGCTTATATATCCTGCGGCATGGAAGGTTCTAGACCATTCTTGTATTTCCTATTCTCAAATGTTCTCGAACTTCGTTATTAGGAAAAATATTTTAATTGAAAAAAAGTGTTGCAAGATTTTTGTATCAACCCAATGTAGATATGGCCGAGAGAGAAAAAAATTAATAATCAAAACATAAAACCAAAGATAAAACCGAGAGCATAATGCCCGGATACTCTGGTAGAGATAGCCAATCGTGATATTAATTAATTTAACATTTTAAAGTTGTTTTAAGGTATGTTTAAGATTGTTTAAGGTTGTTTAAGGTTATTTTAAGTAATTTTAAAGTTGATCCGATAGGAGTTTGTTTTAATTTCGTAAATTATCTTAAAGTTAAATGTTGAAAGTTTTATTACAAATGAAGATAAGTCACGAAACATCTGTACTTCTATTTCGACGAATCCTTGACAAAACTTCGGCCAAATACTACGATATTTTTTTTAAATCCAAGCGAATGCAGCTCCCCTAACCGAGTCCGCAACACGCGTCTTCCGTAAATCTCGATCGATTGAAATCCTGATCGCACCTCAGCCAAAAATACACACATTCGGGTTACTCAATGTAGTCATCGATACAGTTCGAAATAGGGAGAGATAGAGAAAGAGAGAGAAATAGCGATGTGCTGGAGAGTCCGGGTCGAAGTGCACAGGAAGATTGACAGGTAAGGAGAGACGGAGGTAGAGAAGGACATCAAACGTGCGAGAGAGGCAATCTCTTACGACTCACCAACCACAAGAGTGAGGACACGAACCTCCCGTGACGCATCGTTGCACCCGCAGAGTATCAACCGTGCCGGTTATATCTCAGATGTCAAAACGCGCGAGCCGGCAAAGTTTTGCTCATGGTCGAGAAACGTTACACGTATCTACCCCGTTCCTTCCTTTCCGTCACGCAAGATAGTAACTATATACATGCATATGAGTGTGAGTGTGGGTCTACACCGTCGATGGACTCTTCAATGTCAAGAAGATAGTGAGTCCGATATGTGCAGTCTGCGACAAACGGGAGGCAAGTGTTCTCACTTTCTCTTGATAGCAGAAAGAACGCGAGACAGAGAGAGAGGGAGAGAGAGAGAGGCTCTCTCGGATTCGATCGCGAGTACCTCATAACCCCGATTTAATATACAATATCTGTTATGAAGATCTTATCGGGCCGTTGAGAGACGTACAGAACGAATCCAAGCTGTTATTCACCGATCTCTTATTTATCTCGTATCATAGTCTCGGACGTTCGTCTCGCGATCGAGACTCGTCGGAGACGGGTGAAGATCTTGTGATAACTTGACAATTTTACACGGGTAACTCGGAAGCGCTTCACGTCGCGTTTCAGTGTCAAGGACGATCGGCCAAGACGCCATGACACACGAGCTTCCCAGACCGGGAAAATACGCCAGGTGAAAAGCATAGAGATACGAAAAAATACTAACATACGGACATATACAGGGGGGGGGGGGACAAAGATCTCAATGGTATATCGCGATGGTTCGATAACGGTACATACTTGAAGATACGTGTGTACATTCGAGTCTAGCTATTAACAAATGGAGATTGTATAATAATGAGAGAACGATTAAAGACTCGATGTGGCTGCTATTGATTCTGAACATATCGGCCGAGGCAAGATTATCTTGAAACAATAATTACGTTGTTCCTGGACACTTTTCAGGTACATACGTATGAGTAGTAATCATTGAAAGACATTCAAATTGGGTTTTTTCAAATTTACGTGCCGGAAATCGTCTTTAGAATAATCAGACATTTTTATATGGGGGAGGGTGATAA
Source organism: Ophion obscuratus (assembly GCA_964007375.1). Lineage (NCBI taxonomy): Eukaryota > Metazoa > Arthropoda > Insecta > Hymenoptera > Ichneumonidae > Ophion > Ophion obscuratus. The sequence continues at coordinate 29,543,985 of OZ023319.1, forward strand.
TTTTTTGGGTCGAAGAAACATATTTTTTGGATTTTGCTGTTTCGGGAACTTATTGAACAATTGGAAAGAGTACTCTATGGGGCGTACACAAATCACGTAACGCAAAATTTCCCAATTTTTACCCCCCCCCCCCCCCCCCCCTCTACGTAACGCGACCGTAACGCCAGAACCAACTCCTCCTATTCCGTTACGTAACGGGTGCTTTGTCGTCGACAATGGCAATTTTTTTCATAGACATAACTAATGATGAAAGGATCGGGTTTATACTCATTTTATGAAGTATATATTCATCTAGTTTTATACCACTTTTTAGGACAAAATCTTGAAAATTAACCGAGCTATATGCCTTAATTCAACGATGAAAAAAAATTCTCTTCATTGTCTCATCGATATCTTTATGAAAAGTTATCTGTAAATTAAAAGTCAACAATTTATCGCTATCTGTACAAACGTAGCTATCGTCATGCGTAGCCGTTTCCTATTTTGGTTTTTTTTTACAAAATGCCGACAGCTTGGACATTTTTGTCTATTTTAAAGGCTCTTTTTCTGTGTTCAAGTAGTCTTTAAAAATAGTTATTATCAAATGTTAAAAACGCGGATACGTACAACTTTAGTCACTGCGAATACAAAAATGTTTTTAAAAGAATTGAAAATCGGTTGATAAGTTTTTAAGTATTTTCTCGGACAAGGTCGAAAAAACTAGTTTCGAGAAAAACGCTTTCAAAGTTTTCGTTCCGTGTTTCTTGATATAAAGTTATGTTTTTTTTCTAGAATATTGATACTTACATTGAAGTATCTAGTCGCGGGCGATATGACGGTTCTTCATCTTCATGATAGTTCATAAAATAATAAGAGCCTGTCTTTGTCTATTCTAAATGATCCCCCAACTTTTAGTGAGAACAAAAATGTTCTCACTAAAGTGACTATAACTCCGTCAATTTTCAGACTTGTGAATAAAAATGTTACCAATATATTTTTCAATACATCAACTTTCGAGAATTAGTAAAAAAAAAATTCTTTTAAATTTTGCTTGGGGGATGTGGGAAAGGTACTGTGCAAGTTCTTGCACAGTGACTTTCCCCCTGAACTGACATTGCGTATAGAATGCTGTGAACTGTCCACGGTACAATTGCACGCGAGGTATAAATTGAAAACTTGATCATGCAGAAATTTTGCTTTTTCTGGCAGGTTTAAAATCGTGACGTAACGCAAACTTTGACCCCCCCAATTACGTTACGTAATTTGCGTACGGCCCCTATGGTCATGGCATAGCAGATTAGCTGTGTAAGTATAAAACTTGTCCTTTTGTCGCTAAATTCCACACAACTAGCACCTGTGCCGTGAAGTGCAACGTTGCCGCATCTTTACTCCCTTTCTAACATTTCTATAGCTTCACTCCTTGATCGCCAATTTCCGCTGTGACTTTCTACCCCTGTATCTTCCAGTCCCAGTCCCCCCAGTCGTGACTCAATATGAACGTCGATGTATTTATGAGCAGACCGTGATTGATGCACAGCGGATATCTTTGGATTCCCGATTGACGTCATTGATCGTTGTATATGAAACCGTCCGCTGACAATAGATGGCGTTAGGTACACTATTTTCTCAAATAAAAAGTTGTCAATACACATGACGGCAAGTCCATAAACTCCTGCTAAAACACCATAGGTGACATTTATGCGACGCGTTAACATCATTCATTTAAATTGTGTTTACAATGGCAAGTCTTCTTCCAATGAAGTCATATTCGGGGGAAGTTCAATTATTTCCTAACAAAGAAATCGTGGAAACTCATGGTTTGCTGGAGGATGTATATCCTGAATATGCTCCATCTATGACGTTAACATTTGCATCGTTGGAATGCCACGAAAATGGTTTTGTTTTGATTTCCTAAATTTTATAAGGCAGATTTAAGCTACGAAAACGACGCAAAGAATTTTTAGGATTTTTATTCAGCGATCTACAACAAATTTGCAAAATATTGTTTTTGACAATAATGGAAGTAAGAGGTTGAAAAGAATTTTGTTGCATTCCAACGATGCAAACTTAAACCCCACCTTCATCTAGTAAAACGTGCAAAGAGTGCTTTCCACACATGGAAATAAAATATATAAAAAATATATCGGAAGATACATAAAACAAATATCAAATACATTTTGTACGAAAAGTTGGATATGTCAAGTATAATTTTGGATATGATTAAAAACCTATGCGATACATAAACATAAATAGCTTCTAAGATGTACATTAAATATATTAGATATGTATACTGAATATATGTTTAATATACTCGGGATTTATCAAGTAGAACTAGCTCAGTGTGGAAGGTCCCAGCTCATCACTCGGAAGTCCCGTGTTCGAAACCACCTTACGGCGTGTAAGCGTCTGATATAATTTAAATTTGAACTATTAAAATACTTGAACCGCAAACATCATAATCGTAATTAACGACAAGGAAAAATATCGTAAAAGGGTGCAATGATGTAAATAACGTCATAACAAAATTTTTAAGAATATTTCAAGTATAGATTAAATATACTCCAAGTATATCTTAAATACACGTTGAATATATTTTAATAATATTTAAAATGTAGTATGAACATATTTCAAGTATATTTTAAACGGAGTATGAACATATATCGTGTATATTTTAGATGTATTTTAAATACATTTAAAGTATATTTCAATTATAAGTCGAATACAGTTAAAATACAATTGTAGTATATTTTTAGGGTAATTTGAGTGCATTGTAAGTATATTTTCAATATAGTTCGAATATACGTAACATTCTGAAGATCTATTTTGGACGAAAACTTCGATATCGCGAATATATTTTTAATGCATTTCCCGTATATATTGCATATATCTAATCTATATCTAAGATGCATAATATATATCTGAAATATATTTTACATACATTTTTAATATATCGAAAACTATATTTTTACATATATTTTATTTCCGTGTGGGTCGTCGCTTCCAAAGTGGTGATTTCTCTATGGACAACAAGACGGGTGGAAAACCAGCCAAAAGAAGGGTGTCGTGTATTAAGAGCTGCTGAAACCGTAGGCTACCATCACTGGGGACTGTTATTGACTGCAAGTGATGCGTTTGAAGCGAGCTTTGCACGAGAAGAGAGAGTCGGATAATTGCCATGACAAGTTGATTTTGCAGTACGAGAACGCCAGGCCGCATGTTTGTTCAACCGGTTGAGAAGTACTTAGAAGGAGTGATGGGGGAAATCCTACCCCACCTGCCATATCCCCCGGACATCGCTCCCTACGATTACCATTTGTTCCGGTCGATGCAGTCAGCAGTTACGACTCGGCCCATTACCTCTTACGAAGGAGTCGAAAAATCGCTAGATGACTGAATTGCCTATAGAGTATCTGAATTCATTCTGCGTGGAATCTGATTGTTGGCTGAAATATGGGCCAAGGTTATCTCTTCCAATGGCTAATACTTCGAATAAACCAGTTCGTCAATTTCCCGTACAAAAATTGGAGATCCAATTGGATTCCCATACTTGTCCTTACTTCCTGATAGGGTCCAATGGGGTACCGCATTGGCTCCCTATACCAAAACGTCACGATCCCACATTGGATTCTGATCGGGATTCCGTATTGGAATCATCGAAAAGAATCCGATGCGATTATTGATAGACCCCATCGCAATCTGTACGTTGAATTTTCTAACCAAAGGCCTAATTAAATTCTAATTAAAGGCCTTTGATCCTATGTCAGTCTCACTTGAGCCTGTTTACTGCTAGAAGTCCTACTATAGGCTCCTAACATGCTCTTACCTTTGCTGCTTACCTCCTGCATAGGCCCTTATACTCCTACCTAACCTAGCTGAAGTCGTTTCAGCTCCTCTTTTGCTACTACAAGTCCTACTATGGGTCCTAACATGCTCTTCCTTTGCTGCTTATCTCCTGCATAGGCCCTTATACTCCTACCTAACCTAGCTGAAGTCGTTGCAGCTCCTCTTTTGCTGCTACAAGTCCTACTATGGGTCCTAACATGCTCTTCCTTTGCTGCTTACCTCCTGCATAGGCCCTTATACTCCTACCTAATCTAGCTGAAGTCGTTGCAGCTCCTCTTTTGATTGGGTTTGGACCTATCGCGCATTTGACTGTTTCGACGAAACGAAGGTGGGGGTGGTCGCACTCGAAAGAGCGGGTCTGATAGTTTTCAGTAAGCGTCATGCGTTGGACTAGGTAGGACCGCGCGTTCGCCGTAGAGGCCTACTTTTCCAATGTCCTTTCCATTATCTCCACCCAGCGAACCTTTCGCATTCGCTTCAAACTTGGCACTGCAGCTCCAGCAACTCTCCAAAGTGGAAGAAATGGATCTTGGGCACACAGTTACAATATTTTTTATAGGAATTGTCCTCATGTATGCATGTATACGCGGATTCCTATAGCAGGCACGCATGCATACGTATAGGTACTAGTATACGTGTGTTGGTGTATGCTTACGCATGTATGTATGCGGGTATATACGTGTGTCTACGCATGCGCGTATTCAGGCATATGTATCTCTGGCCGTGTTCGTTGGGTCATCATTTTGATACGAACAAGTGCGCATGCGCATACTGATGCGCAACGTGCAACTGCGCAATGAAACGAGTCATGCGCAAAACGAATAACTCGTTTCATTGCGCAGTTGCGCGTAATAGAGTGCATGCGTGTGCGTGTATACATGTGCCAATCGACGTCCTCCTTAGCGCCTGCAGGTGGAGAAAAGGGAAATTTGTTCCCGTTTTAGGCGTCAAGTAGGAGCTCATTTTATATTGCTTATGAAGCTACTTTACTGCCTTTATCTCCTACCACTGTGAGGATCTGGAGGGGCAAAATAGGCTGAAAATTTCGACTCAGGTATAGATACGAGGGTGGGGTGAAAAGTTTCCGGCCTGACCAAGAGATGGTGCCACTAGGTCTAGTTTTGGAGCGGCGTCCTACAGTACCATTCCTACCGAGCTTGTATGTACAGTTTCAGCCGAATCGCTACGTTAGTTTGCGTTTGAGAGCACATTGCGCGAGACGCTTCCGTTGTTTTCGTAAAAATGGAAAAATTGGAAAAACGAGCTGTCATCAAATACTTCCATTTGAAAGGTTTTACACCGAAACAAATAAAAGAAGAGATGGATTCAGCACTAGGAGACTCCTCCCCATCATATTCAACTATTAAGCAGTGGATTTCTGAATTTAAAATGGGTCGTGTGAGCACCTCCGACGAGCCTCGCTCAGGACGGCCCGTTGAAGTCACAACTTCAGAGATGATTGAAAAAATCCATAAAATAGTGTTGGAAGACCGCGGGTTGAAAGTGCATGAGATAGCTGAGACCTGTAGGATATCAGCTGAACGTGTGCGAAATATTTTGCACAACCATTTGAACATGGAAAAGCTGTGTGGAAGGTGGGTGCCGCGTTTGTTAACGCTCGACCAAAAACTGCTTCGAAAAACCATTTCTACCGACAATTTGGCGCTGTATAGGCATAATCCAAACGAATTTTTGCGTCGATTCATAACTGTTGATGAGACATGGGTCCACCACTACACTCCTGAAAGTAAAGAACAGTCAAAACAGTGGGTTGGAAAAGGGAAACCAACCCCAAAGAAGGCAAAAACAATTTTATCGGCAAACAAGGTTATGGCTACTGTTTTTTGGGATGCGAGAGGAATTATATACATTGATTATCTTGAAAAGGGTCAATACTACGCAGAGTTATTGCAACGTTTGAAGCACGAGGTGCAAATTAAACGACCTCATTTGGCGAAGAAAAAAGTTTTGTTTCATCACGATAACGCACCAGCGCATTCGTCGATTGTTGCCATGTCCAAAATCCACGAATTGAAGTTTGAATTGATGCCGCATTCTCCCTACTCTCCAGACTTAGCCCCCAGCGACTATTACCTATTTCCTAACCTCAAAAAATGGCTTGGCGGAAAAAGATTTAAGAGCAACGAAGAAGTTATCGAAGCTGTAAATCAGTATTTTGAGGAGCTTGACGAATCTACGTTTAAAACTGGTATAATTAAATTAGAACACCGTTATGAGAAATGTATCAGTGTTGATGGAGATTATGTTGAAAAATAAAGCAAAAAAAAATGTTTAAACATCGTTTTTCTTGGTCAGGCCGGAAACTTTTCACCCCACCCTCGTATACAAAATAAGTGGATCTTGGAAAAATATAAATTTTCTTTTTAAAAGTGTAAGTCGCTTAAAAAGTATATCTTTATATATGATTTATATGATATATGACTATATGATTGTATATATATCACACGACATATGATTTAAATTAATCACATCACTGAAAATCTAGTGTGATTGAGGTGCAGGTGAACAAAACCGGACTGTGTCAACACTACGTTAACATTTTTTTCGTGTTTCTGCTTTTCCAATCACACTTTTATTAGCTCCCCAAATATTTTGAATAAAATCCGGCTCTAAGAACATCAAAATTTATTTAAAACTGCCTCTTTGCTTGAAGAGGCAGCTTATAGGCACAACAAGAGAAAATTTGACGTAGTTTGGACAAGTCCGGTTTTGTTCCCTTGGTACTCAATAATCATCTGTTATTTATTTGACTGCACTTTGAAATGATACCCTCACCCACGTACACGTTCGCGATATTTTTCTCTTCACTGGATTCTCAAACGGCGTGGTCGGGGAACAGTGCAGAATCCAATAGGATCCGAATGAGGACTATTTGCAGTGTCCTTAACAAATCCCTTAGAGATACGGGTGCATCTTGAGACGCACCCGTACCCAACAAATTTCTGCACGGGATCACGAAAACATATTTTTTTTTGTCAGGTCCAACAAATTCCCGTTGATCGTTTTGAATAAAGAATAATTCTCAAATTACGTCAATCGGGAAATAGCGCGGAATTCGGTTTGGATCCTTTTGGATTCCAATGCGGACTCCCTACGTGCGGCGTCTCAATAACTTTTTGCGCGGGTTGCTAAGGTATTGAAGTTTCCATCGTTCGGACGCAACGATTTTTGTTTGTTTTCTAAAGGCTGTCTCAAAATGACCTGACATTCTATTTTATTAATAAAACGTATTATTTATTTGAAAAGTATAAATATTTTTATTTCAATATAAGGTACAAACATGGAGGTTATGTGTGGAACACAATATCCGATAAATGGCCTGGGGTTAAATGGCGGGGTGGGGTTAAATGGCCGATAAATGGCCTGGGAGCTAAAGAGGTCTCTGTTTGCAAACGTCAGGTCATTTTGAGACACCCTTTATTACCCAATTTTTTGTTTGACCCATTTGGGCTAGAAAAATCACTGTAACATTTTTGAAGATCCTTATTAAGGTTCCAAAGCGTAAGCTCAGAAAATCAGGTTTAGATAGCACTGAAAATAGAAAATGAAAAAACAAACAAGAATGTTCGTTGCATTGCGATGCATACGTCAACACCATGGGTTGCTACCGATCCACTGTTTTTTTTTTTTCTCCAACAGGGACAGCCTCGCCCTGTTCGGCTTAATACATTTATTTATTCTTGCAAATCAAAAGTCCGCTGTTTATTCATACGCGAGCAGATCCTTTTCCTCTCAGTTCTGCCTCGCTCCCGTATGTCGCCACTTTTTCTCATTTCAAGGGATTCTCGCACGGTTCGATCTTCCCTCGTGCACATTCGTGGCGTTGATTTCTGGAGTACACGAGCGTGTACACCCGTATGTATCGAATCTCGTGGTCGTGTTTGATCGCGGACGGTCGAGTTTTTCTGTCATTCGCATCATCGTCACGAGTTCGCGACGTTCGCACGATTCGTATACGAGTGCGGAATTCGCTTGCGGAGAGAAGAAATTGCGAGCTTTACGTGCCCGCGTATGTATTTTCATATTGTGTGTGTGTGTGTGTGTGTGTGTGCTCTCGCGAGTGCCTTCGCTTAATACCTGAGAAACGTGCATCCCTCTCGGCGCCAGGCATATATTGACGTTTCTGTCACTCCCTGCAATGTTCGACGAGAGTGCGTGCAACTATTCCTTCGAATTAAAATGTCTCTGTACCAACCAAAAAAGAAGAATAAAGAGAGAGAGAAAGAGAGAGAGAGAAATGGCAAGAGATCATTGCGGATTTCTTTTAGAGTGTACTGAGAAATTTGTACAAGGTATCCGAAAATGGCACTGATATGAAGCATTGTCCTCTTACTTTTTCCATCCTTCGTTTCTTTGAGGACCGTTCTTCGTTTCTTCC
>OZ023319.1:29552405-29554905 GCA_964007375.1 Ophion obscuratus
CCTCATACAGCTCTTGAACGTTCTTCTGAGAACGTGGCAGGACACAGGAAAGTGCTGATAACGATCGGCTGTGACTCTCCGTCCTTCTCTTTCTTTTATTTTTTATTATTCTTTACCGCAGCAATGCCGCTGTCCTTTTTTGTTCAATTGCCGCTTCTCCTTCCGCTCGCTATTTTTTTGTTTACTGTCTCAATCCCCGACTCGTACCGTCGCGAATGCTCCGCGCCACATGTTTATTCAATTTTTTTGCGAAAAACTTGCACTCGGAACGAAACTACTAGTGATAATGAGCGGAATTTTGCTCGTTCCAATACTGTCCGGTGATTGATCCGTTGTTTCGGTCAATTTTATTGTCGGTCGATATGATCGAAGTGACGATGGCAAACATTTTTTTTTGATCGCATCATTTGATGCCCCTCGATGGTCTTTCAGTTTCAGCAATAATTGCGGCGCTTTCTGTACCTACTCGTTTACGTACTACTGGTTTCGTATCGCAGCCGCATATGTGGCTGCACACTCTTTGGGCCACGACGAGACGGGAATGAGAGGATATGAGGATAGTCTCGGTGTTGCGAACACGTATCGTATATACGCATCGGAGAAGCCACGTCACTCATTCTCGCGCCTCCTCGTTTTAATATCCTTTTCCACACTCATATATTGTCTATATATATATGGGGCACTCCAGTTCAACTGACGTGGTCATCGGCCTGACCCCCTCCGATTCAGTTGACGATTTTTTTCCGGGCATATTTCGGTCCAAAAGAAGAGGGTTTTTTTTACAGACTTTAATCACTTGGTTTACCACATAAAATAACTTTTGAGTAAAAATGAATTTCGACCAGGTTTAAAATTGTGAATTTTTTTTCATCAAATCTAGAACTAAAAACAAGTATTTACATCATAGTTTGAGAGTGGGCCGAGAATAATTTATTTTTTTAATTAAAGAAAAAAATTTCGAAATTTCAAAAATTCAATATTCCAATGGTGGTTCCCTGTAGAAAGAAAAAAAGAAATATAAATCATATCGTGGTAAAAACATCCCTATATTTTGGGAGTAAAACGCTGAAAATTCGCCATATAATGAGAATAACCTTGGAAAAAGTTATTTTGGTAGCTACTATAAAAATATCGCCAACTTTTGTCGCCATAAAAACTTAGTCCGCGAGGTTAATTTTCAAATTATAAAGCGTAAAATTTATGCGTGAGAAGTGGACGAAAAAAAAAACGTTTTTTCTTCATAAAAATTCGATTTTTTTGGAGGCTTCAGCGACAGCTATATATTGTCTGAACGCTCGCAGCTTTGGCGACATTTTTTGTCTTTAAAGAAGATAATTGAATGGTGAGCAAAAGGGAAAAAAATCGAGCTCAAAATTGTGCCATCCATATATATCGCTATTACAGTCCGTAATTTGAACTGCAGCAGATATGTCTGCTCGTTAAATGCACGATTTTTTCCCAAGAAAGTGCGGGAAACTCACCGATTGATCGATTTGAGCGAAGAGAAAAAATAGAAAAAAAGTCGCCTGCGCTTGACCTTCCCGATGCTGCTAAAGTTTGCAGCGTTGGAATTCAACGAAAATTCTTCTTGATTTTCTTCATTTATTTATTTTTATTATTATTAGAAATGTTATTTTGCAGGTTTTGGTTATAGATTTAAAATAAGAATCCTCGAAAATGTTTCAGTAATTTTAGTATACTCAATGCGCAAAAAAAACTGCCAATGCGGAAGAAAAGATATTTTCGTGGCAGTCCAACGATGCAAATTTCAATACCATCCTTCTCGAACGAATGTCCAAGTAATCCGACGTTGAAGTTTGCAGTTGGAATCCGATGGAAACTATTGCTTTTAAATAGCGCAATTTTCTTCCGTCTATCTAGGCTACGAAAATCATTCAAACTTTTTTACGTGTCCTTATTAGCGATTTACGACCTCAGTGTACAACCGTTTAGCGATAAAATCTTTTAAAAGCAAACCGTTAGCTTGAGTTTCTTTAAAGAAAATGCGATTTTTTTTTCACAGAGTAATTTAGTTTTTTTTCTTAAAAAAAGGGCAAGGTTTTCGAAAAGCCGGCATCGTGCGGCCCAACTAAAAAACGCTGAGGTTTGGAATGTTTAGTCTAAGGAGTAAAAAGTTGTATTTTGTTATTTTGGAGTCACTACATTTTTTTTAAATTTTTTTCCAAAATTTCTTTGCGTCGCTAGTTTTGATTGATAGTCGACGATTTGTCTCATTAGTTTTTTGCCCTTAGTTTGAAACAAAGATGTTTTCATCCTCTTCAAATCGCCGTTTGGTTAATTGGTGTACGATTCGTTTTTTCGCCGAGCTATTCGATTTTTTATCCGGATAGAAAAATTACAGGGTGCTTTATACTTTTGGCCAAGGGTGTATATGTACGTATATACAAATCGCGCTACGAGTACGTGCTGCCGAGACGATCGCGTGTGTGTCTCTACGTGCGCCAATGACCACGAACGTATCGCATAAGTTTTGCGATAC
>OZ023319.1:29559905-29758401 GCA_964007375.1 Ophion obscuratus
GCGTTGGGATTGATATCTCGACCGTGTCACTCTCTTTTTCTCTCGTTCTTTTCTTTTCTTTTTTAATTCGCTCCCTTTCTCCCTATCTCGCTCTCTTTTCTTCGACTGTTTCTTATCTGCAGACCAGTTTTATTCTCTCTCTTTCTCTCTCTCTCTCTCTCTCTCTCTCTCTCTTTACCCCTTCTTTGTTCCATCTGTGCCTCCCACTCAATCTTTTTCACGTCTTATCGGTTCTCGCCTCGCCATCGCCGTATTATATACGAACCGCACACAGGAAAAACCGATGAGTTTTTCAATCGTTTGCCAAGTCTTCGGCTACTTTGGCCCTCTCAACTCTTTCTCTCCTCCCCCGCCCTTGTTTACTCGGTACTCGTGCGAGTTTTTATTTTATTCGTATATTTGCGCGCGCGCGTGTGTGTGTGCGTGTGTGTGTGGGGGGAAAGACGAATCTCAAGACCAAGATCGCGAGATCGCTAGGAAAGGAACGGGGTAAGAAGATGCCTGAATGTACATACATGTATATGAGAGCCGGAATACGCGAAATCTTTGCGGGGCCGACTGTGGGTACGTGTATGTGTGTGTGTGCCTCGTCCCGCGACGATATACATCGAAGTCGGAACAGCCAACATGAGGAACTTCGGTTGAGAAACGTTCGGTGGTACAGTCGTGATCGAAGCTTTCAAGCTCGCGCTCCTTCCCCGCCTCGTGGGCTCTGGAAGAATTTTCGCCGCTTTTGAGGGAGGGGGGGGGGGGAATATCTTCAGGCGAGGAAAAATTGCTGATTTTCTTGATATTTTTTTAGTGGAAAGATTTTTTACATTTAGGGCACCATTTTTTACATTTAGGGTATGTTTCATTACTGCTTACGCGTTGCGCCGGATGTTGTCAGACGGTGTGACACATAGCGTCGGCGAGATTGAGGGGCTAGTCCACTTTGGAACCACGAAAAAAGGCTATTTTCGCGATTTTCTTTTGAGGATTTTATAAAAGTTTTTGGGCTTGATAAATAAAGACTTGAAATACATTAAACATTTTTAATTAACTTGTTTACATTTTAAGTACAAAAACTATAGTTTAACGTAACACCGCAAAAATAGGTGAGCTAGGTAGCTCCATCACAACTCGGCAATGGTTTGTCTGAAACAAAAATATCAAAGTACATTAGATTCAGTATGACACCAGCTACAAAATGACCCAAGGATATAAAGTTTCAACAAAAAATAAAAAAATGGCAGATGAAAAACGAGAAAAGTTTTTAAAAAACGCGTTTTTTCGCAGTTTTTCGCAAAAAAAGAGTAAAAATGAACATTTTAAAACCACCGAGGGCCATCTTGTTGCGAATCTTGTTTACAATATGAGGTTCAAATTTCAAGAGAATCGGTTTATTAGTTTCAGAGATACGATGGAGGTAGATTTTGAAAACGTTGTTTCGAGAAAAACGCGTTTGCAGTTTATACTATGAAAAACTCTTACCTAAACTCAATCGGCAATTCCTGCACCGTACATACGACTTTCTGATTGCTCATCATCGTCGATTTATTCAAGTCTTGCTTGCTTTTGATTTTTTGAAATTTTCAAAGTGGACTCGCCCCTTAATGGAGACTTTGTCCTTGGAGTGCCATATTTCAGGTGTTTACATTTTTTTTTTTTTTAAAGGAAACGAGTAAAGCTTTTTGGTTGCCGTTTTTTTCTTGCTTTTATTCATGATATACAGAACGTTAAAAAAAAAAAAATTTGAAAAAAAAATCCAAAATGGCGGCCGTTGCAGCTCCGCGAAAACAGGTCCTCAAATCGCGGGAGGTAAACGGCTGACATCACTGCCCCCTCTTTGTTGACCTGAAACACAAATTCAAAGCATATTATCAATCTGTGACCCTTTGGTCATGGAATGACGGATGGGTTTTTCGTTTAGTACAAATTTCGGAAAATGGCGGCAATTTAAAAAAAATCGAATTTTCGCGTTTTTTTCACATAAAAAGATAAATAATAAATGCAAAAATGTATCTATCGAAAAAACGATCCGTCATTCCGCGAAGACATATTTTCTGAGTATGCTCTCCAAATTTCAGGTCGATATGTCAATTACTGCGGTCAGGAGAATGTCAGCCATTTTTAAAAACGTGTTTTCGAGAAAAACGCGTTTAAAGTTTTGTAATGTGTTTACACAAATGTGTTTATAATTACCGCTAATCGGCAATGCCTCGCCCATAGAGGCATCCCTCCTCTTCTTCTAGCTGCTCATGTTGAGCCGCTAACATCTCCCGCTGCTCAATCCCGGACAAAGTCTCCCTTAATCGGAAAAAAAGCCAACCAAGATTTTTCTTTTATTAACACTCGAACGCAGAATGTGAACCAAGGAAAAATGAGAAATGTTGAAAATTGATGAAATGGTACGCTTCGAAACGAAAAGATCGAATTGTCCGAAAAATGGCTATATTTTGCAAGGAAATATAGTTTTTTTTCGAAATTGTCAAAAACATTTAGGGTCATGTTTTAGAGATTGAGATTAGAAAGATTTATACCAAATTTTATCGAAATCGGTCGATTAGTTTTTTAGCGATACGTCACGCCAGTCTTGAAGACGCAGTCTAGAAGACCGTGCTATACCTCCGCCATGTTTAAAGATGAATCATTTTTTAAAATGTATTGTAATAGCCAAAAGTAGTAATATTACATACCCAATGTCTCAAAAATGGTGAGGAAATCTTTCCTTAAAAAAAATCATGAAAATCAGCAAATTTTCAAAAATTATATTCTTTTTCAACATATAAATGTTCGGGCCTGCATATGGTTGGGACCGAAGAAACAGGTCGACTTTTCATATTTCTTTTCGATGAGGATATCAGGATGGGGAGGTCGGGTTTTTTACTTACAGTTAATAAAGAGTCTTGCCGAGCTTTCGTTTTTTTTTTATTGAGCAATATTCATAAAAGAATGGAATTGCTATTGTTTCAATCGGTGGTGTAGGTGCTTGTGGCAACTAGTGTAATCTGAAATGGAAAAAAATGTACTTCCGATATAATAATTAAAATTTTGTGTGACCGGATACTTTGGTGAAATTTTGAAAATTACAAAAATAGCAAGCTTCCGAGAAACGAGTGCGATTTTCGATAAAAAGAAACAACTTTGATCATTTGTCAACAACAAATGGGGAACATACCGAAAAATCATCCGGTCATACGATAGAAAATGTTATGAACCAGACTCCATTCAAACTTGAAGTGAATCGGGCAAATAGATTTTGACATACGACACACCGTTTTTTGAACCGTAGTTTCGACAGAAACACAGAAGCAAAAAGGGTACATTTTTATTTTGCCGTTACTCGGTCAATTTGTTAAATTGTTACAAAATATTTGTTGCATATTGTAGTCAAGACCCCAGGCTATGAAACCAAGCAATAAAAAATGTTTTTTTTTTTTAAATTAGGATCCTTACGCGGACTCTGAGTATTTAAAATAAAATAACAAATATTACCTATCAATCGAATTACCCACCTGCCAAATACCAACTAAACTCTAACGACAACCCTTCGCAACATGAATTTGTCTAGATAATATTTTCAATAATAATGAAAATAAAAGAACAAAACAGAATTTTCGTTGCATTCCATCGATGCAAACGAAGCCAGGTTGAAATTCCGAACTTAGAATTATCAGAACGCTCAAAATTCCGAGAGAATACTACCCCGAAAGATCAAAACTCCGAAAGAATTCTGCACGAAAGACCAAAATTCCGAAAATCTGAACCCCGTCAAAATAATTCGGCTATGGAAGTTTTAAAAGTTTCTAAATGTTCAATAAATCGACGAATTATTTCAAGAATTGTTCTCATTAAGAAGCGATTTTACGTCAATTTTGACATTTGTCTAGACAAATTATACGTTCTGCAACATTTCCAGTCAACTGTGTAGATTTTCGCTGGCATGATCTCGACGAACCTTGTAATTTCGGAACATTAAAATCAGGAATTTTAAACCGTCGGCGCATTAAAAGTTCGGAATTTTAACCCGGCCCCCCTACCAAGATCATGCCAGCGAAAGTCTACACAGCTGACTGTAAATGATGCAGAACGTATAACATTGTCTAGAAAAAATTCAAACTGACGCAAAATCACTTCTTAAGGCCTTAGGCCACTCTTGAGGACGAAAAAATAGGCTTTTTGGGGATTTTTTTTTTAAGAAAAACTACAAAATAAATCGAGATTACAAAAAAGGGTGTTTCAGGAGGTTGGAGCGATTCAGTTGAGTCAAATGACGGTTTATTCATTTTTTATTCAATGAACCTCAAAAAAATGCATACGAGGTACAGATTTATTCTATAAATGCTATTTTTTTTAAATATATAGTTAAAAGGCAAAATTATGCATTTTAACATTTTTATTATGTAAAATAGAAAAACTTTTGTGTTACTACCATCTTGAAAAAGCATAACATTATCGATGATTATTATGAAAAAACTACGACAACGAATGTTTTATACAATTCACAATGAAATTTTGAGTAATTCATAATTATGCCGTCAAATGAAATTTGTGAAATTTTGAGTAATTCATAATAATTACGTCACGAGATTATTGGCCCATGGTTTACGATGGGCAAGATGAGGATTTTTTTTCTAAATGTTCACAAAGATTCAGTTTGCGTTAATCCGTTGTTAGAAATGGTTTATCTTGGTGCTAAATAACAATAAAAATTATATAACCTTTAGTGTGAAAGTCTTGCCCATCTAACCGCACGTTAGATTACATATATTAAACTATTCTTTATCTCGGGTGTTTGGTAGTGAAAAAAGTTAAAAAAATTCATAAAGACTCAGTATAGTGTAAACAATAAAATGTATTTTTATTAAATTTAACCTTGGATTGTGGCTAATGCTCCAAGCTCATTAAGGCCTTAGGCCACTCGAGAGGACGAAAAAATAGGCTTTTTGGGGATTTTTTTTTCAGAAAAACTACAAAATAAATCGAGATTACAAAAAAGGGTGTTTAATATACATATCAGTGGCTGTATACAATAATTTTTTTGAAGCGATTAATTTCAAAATGGCGGCTGTGCAGCGTTTTTGCTACGACGTCTCCGTCTTTCCAGGGTCCACGGCCGGACAAACAGCTCCTGTAATTTTTTAATTATAATGAGCCAATGATTTTTTTTTCGATTATATATAATAACTGCTATAGAAGTGAGTAGGATTTTTTCGATATATTGATTTTTGTCCAAACGGCGCACTTCTAAAGTGGAAAGTGAAAAATTTGCCTAAAAAATCGTCAGATAATTTTTAATAACAAATGAACTATGCAATATAAAAAAAATCCTACGAACTTCCATAGACAATGTATTTTTCAAGCTATATTCAATATTTCAAGTCAATCGGTTGAAAATTGTCTGACTTATGTTTCCGGCCAACTTAAAAAATGCAGTTTTGAGATAAACGCGTTTGAAGTTTTGAGTAGCTCGCTGCGGACCAGGTGGCCTTGTACTAAAATTCGAAAACCGAGTACTTGGAGATTTTTCCCGGCGATAATCTCTTGGGACATCATTTTTGAGGTTTTAGGGGACCATTAAAAAAAATACATTTTTCGAAAATTTTAAAGTGGCCTAACCCCTAATAAAAAAAAATTCTTGAAATAATTCGTCGCTTTATTGAAAATGTTGAAACTTTAAAAACTTCCATAGCCGAATTATGTTGACGGTGTTCAGATTTTCGGAGTTTTGGTCTTTCATGGAGAATTCTTTCGGAGTTTTGAGCGTTGAGAAATCTTTCAGAGTTTTGAGCGTTCAGATAATTCCAAGTTCGGAATTTCAACCCGGCCCCATCTTGAATTTCGGAATATTAAAATTCCGAATTTTACACCGTCGAAGCATTCAAAGTTCGGAATTTCGACCCGGCCCCATGCAAACTTCACCACCGTCCCTTTGGTTCTTTTTTATCCGTCAATAAGTCTCTGCATTTCGGAGATTAAAATCGTGTTCTTTTTTTTATAATTTCAAGTAGACGAATTTTTCAAATAAGCGCGATGAGTTCGTCGCCCACATGAAAATAAAATATATAAAAAACTAAAAAACATATCGAAAAATATATAAAACATGTATTAAATATAATTGGTTCGAAAAGTTGGATATGCCAATTATATTTTTGGGTAAGAGTAAAACCTATACGATATATAAATATAAATCCATTTAAGGTACATTTTAAATATATCAAACATACAAACTGAATGTATGTTTTATATATTTTAAATATGGTTAGTTAAGCAACTTGAGTAACAGATGACGTTGCAAATGAAAAACATCTTCAAGTCGGTATCTCGCGAAGACCTAGCCGCCCTAGCCGGAATAAATGATCGGACAAAAAAATTGAAGGTTATGTAATCTCGTAATTCTATTCGATTATCGCTCTCTATGCGAACGCAATTAAGTTATTGATCCGATAATGTTAGTTACTCTTGTAAATCCACACATTTCTCAATAAACTAACATTGTGTATTGTACGATATGCAGACGATACGAAAGTTAATTTAACAAGTAGAACTAGCGCAGTGTGGAACGTCCCAGCTCATCCCTCAGAGGTCCCGGGTTCGAAACCACCTTACGGCGTGTAAGCGTCTGATATAATTTAAATTTGAACCATTAATATATTTGAACCGCAAACACCATAATCGTAATTAATGACAAGGAAAAATATCGTAAAAGGGTGCAATGATGTAAATAACGTCATAACAACATTTTTAAGAATATTTCAAGTATAGTTTAAATATATTTCACGTATATCTTAAATACAAGTTGAATATATTTCAATAATATTTGAAATGTAGTATGAACATATTTCAAGTATATTTTCAACGATGTATGAACATATATCGTGTATATTTTAGATGTAGTTTAAGTACATTTAAAGTATATTTCAATTATAAGTCGAATACAGTTAAAATCCATTTGTAGTATATTTTTGGAGTAATTTGAGTACATTGTAAGTATATTTTCAGTATAGTTCGAATATACGTAACCGCCTATCCAACATATATATTTTTATACACATTCTGCAGATCTATTTTGGTCGAAAACTTTGATATCGCCAATATATTTTTAATGCATTTCCCGTATATATTGCATATATCTAATGTATATCTAAGATGGATAATATATACCTGAAATATATTTTACATCCATTTTTAATGTATCGAAAAATATATTTTTACATATATTTTATTTCCGTGTGGGCGACCCGATAAATTTGTAAAGAGAATTTCGTCAGGGCCAGTCTACGTGTCCAAAAGACTCGCTTCATCCGACTGTACGGTCTCCTTAGAGCGTTGAAGAGTTGCGGCGGCGCCACTGGATTGGTATAGATAAGGAAGCGTTATCGGGCCGCGCGGGCTGCCTTTATCAGCGATCGCTCTCCGCGCTCTTTCGTTTCCTCTCCCCCTTCCTCTTTTCCTCCCCCCTCGCCCCACCCGCGTAACCAGCCTCGTCTCACTCAGTCTCGCACTAGAGCTCACGCTAATGCACCTTCTCTCCTTCCAATATACATATACGTGTACGTATGTGTATGTAGACACCCCCTCCTGCCGCCCCCGTGCCGCCCTCCGTCCGTTGGTACCCTCGCATCGCGGCTCGGCGATGCTATCAGCTAACTAGCTCCAGCTACTGATTCTATCTCGGACACTCGCGCGAATGTACTCCCATACACACACACAAACCCACGTGTATCTATGTGTAAAAGTATGAAATATATACATCAAGCAAAATGGATGTGGGAGAGGCGACGCGTCATTCCAGTGTCGTGGAAAAACGCATGTATATAAGTATCTTAAGGGGCTATACGAGCGTGAACGCTGAAAATTTGGGTGATTTTCGGGAATTTTTTGGAAGAAAAGTACTCGATTAAATGTTTCGGAAAATTAAGAATTTATTTGGCTATATTTGACCTATATTACAGAATTTTTTTATAGAAAAATATTGAGATCCAAGCGACTTATGCGCTGCCTTCGGGGCGCCAAAAAAGTTCCTCCACTGCTGACATGATTCCGGCCGATTGAGTAGCTGAAACCGAAAAAGGAAAAAATGTCGTCAAACTGGAAGGTATTTCCTGTACAATGACGTAGGATTTCCGAAAAATATCAAAATCTAACAAAATGACGTTGTTATGAAAAAACAGTCTGTTTTCTTTCCTATAAAATGGTCGTTTTTTCAATGCCAAATCGTCAATTTTCATCCAATCAAAAATATCTTACGTCATTGCAGAATAAATATATTAAAGAGTACTTAGTTCAAATTTCAAGTCAATCGGATAATTGCTCTTTGAGTTACAATGTCAGCAAATTTGAAAAATATCATTTCGAGAAAAAACGCGTTTAAAGATTTAACTATCGATTTTTGCAAGATAAAATGAAATTGATATAAATGATATAAATGATAATGATATTCTTGAAAGTATAAAATGTCGAAAAAGGCAAAAAAAATCGATTTTTTTAAAGTGTCACACTGGTATAGCTCCTTAAAGTTTGTATTGTTGGAACGCAACGATAATTATTTTCAATTAACCACATTCGTTTCGGCTGACTCAGGCTATGAAAAGCAACGAAATACTTTTAAGTTGGGTCAGAGGCTCATTTTTTGCCGAGGTCTATAGCTGCCTAACCGTTCACGCAATCTCAATGAAAACTTGACTAAACGTGAGCTGTGTTCAATGGCTTCATTTTGCTAAAAGACACTGAACGGCCTAACCCAAGAGATAATTAGATAATAACAATTTTTTTCAAATGGGATTTGAGCCACTGGGTACTTGGGGGTGTACATAATAGAACATGCCTAATTTCATAGTCAAACAAAATTTCTAAATCAAGAAAAATTTGAAGAAAATTACCCTGATCCACCGTACACTTGTAGGTAATGGAGTGCTTTTATCTATTCAATGGGAAGTATTGTACAGTGAACTATTGGAAAATTAATTTAAAAAACAGCATATTATAAGATCAATCACGATCATTTATTGAATATTAATCAACAATGAGTACCTACCTAATGAGGTAGTACCAGTACTTATCTAAATCACAACGCGAAAATATTCACATTATGACTTCTGTGTACCTTGAAAAATTCGAAAGGGAGAGGGAGAGAGGAAGAGAGGAAGAGAGGGCGAGAGGGAGAGAGGGAGAGAGAGAGAGAGGGGGAGAGAGAGAGAGAGAGAGAGAGAGAGAGAGAGAGAGAGAGAGAGATTGGAGTGAGGAAACGATAGCACGTACAAGACTTAGGGCTCAAGCAGGAGATTTATCCACAGAGGCAATACACACGTAGATGGAGGGA
Organism: Ophion obscuratus; assembly: GCA_964007375.1. Lineage (NCBI taxonomy): Eukaryota > Metazoa > Arthropoda > Insecta > Hymenoptera > Ichneumonidae > Ophion > Ophion obscuratus. Next base: position 29,569,210 of record OZ023319.1, read on the forward strand.
GATCTAATTTAAATGGAGTCTCCGACATGCGACGCGGTGCAAGGCTCAAACGTCATCAGTATGGAGCAGAGAGCAACACTTTGCTATACAGTGCCTCAGCCTCTCTCCCTCTCTCTCTCCCTCTCCGTCTGCCTCTCTCCCTTTGCATCCCTCTTCACCTCCCTCCCTTTTTCTCCCTGTCCACTAACTAGTCTCGAGATGCAACAAGATTGCGAAACACATCGAAGAAGAGAGAAAGAGAGAGAGAGAGAGAGAGAGAGGCGCCGGGAAAATTAACATATCTCCGATCGATAGTGCGCTTTGGTGCACATCGTGCCTAGGATAACGTACACCCGCGCACAAACGTCGATTGCCGAAAATCAAAAGGGCGTATTGCATGACCCGTTCAATTACCTGCGGGACAAGTCCTTTTTACGCTTCTCCGATGCAGTGCTCCTGCCTATTAGTACAGTCGTGCTGTATATTGGAATCGGAAAAAATTAGAAGAAGGTTGTTTTTTGACAGGAGATAGTGTAAGTGCCGCGGGTGCTAAATCCAAGTTTGCCTAAAAATCGGGGTGTAGGATTTTTTTAGGGGATGAAAAGAGATGGGGGTGGGTTTATGTCAAACTACAATCCCCACGAGGTCGGCGCCGGGAGACAAAATGTTCAGAAAAATCCGGGTTTTATTTTTGTCCACAGCGCCGAAGTCGTGTAAGTTCATTTTGGGGGTGACAAAGTGGGGTGAAATTTTGAAAAATCAGTTTTCAATCTATAACTGTTTAGGAAAAATTCATACAATTTTTGATCGAATGGGAACATTGTAGCCCTTGAAAAGACGCGTCGATCGAGAAAAACTATTGTATCCAAATTTGGACAAAATCTGACAAGCCGTTTTCGAGATACATCTGGCACCGACTTTGAAAATAATGTTTCGAGATAGTCGCCTTTGAATCGCTTCCAGTCAACGAATTTATTTAAAAAAATTCCTAACATCCCTAATGTACATATTTTTCAATAAAAAAAACCTGGATCGAATTGAAACATTAGTTTTTGAGATAAAAATTCGCGATGTTTACCTGTTTTTCTCGCCGTTTACTCAGGTACGTCCCCTTAAAATAAAAGTGTTAAAGTAACCTTGAGTGTGGGTTTTTTTTTGACAAGGCATTGAAATGCAACTTATGTCAAAGATTGAGGGTTACTTTGACATCATTTTAATAGAAAATAATAATATTTTATGCATTATACATGCAATGAAGTGAAAGACAACGTTTTTTAAAAGCACATTGTCATCTTTATCAAGGAAACGTTTTACATAAAAATATCAAGTACCTAAGGTACAATTATAGGCACTCAATCAGTCTTATAATGATCATTCACATCAACATCAATTATAATAAACATTATAATAAACTTGACAAACAAAGGCCATAGCCGGGTAAGTAGGGAAAAATTGCCCCCGCATTTTTTCCAGCGAAATTTTGAGAATATTCTGAGGTATAAAAAAACAAATTTTCTGAAAATTTCATGCCCGTCAACGCAATGGTTTTAGAAAAATGAATTTTTTTTAAATATGAAAAAAAATTTTCCGGAAACAGTACAGTGGATCGATTTGATTTTTTTTTAGTACTTGTTCCGATCAAACGTGTTACCAAATCAAATTATAGAACATCTTGCGAAAGATTAAGGTTTGAAAAAAAATAATGTTTCTTGTTTTATTATTTCTTACTATAATCCACTTGGGGTACAATAGCGAAAGTTTTTTCATATAATCTTTGGGCACCGTATTGGATTATATAATATTTTCAAAATGATCGGTTTGGTACGCCACAGTGAAAACAAAGAAACACACTTTATTGATATGTTTTAGTTATATATCTACATAACTAAAATATATCAATAAAGTCTGTTTCTTTTTTTTTCACTGTGGCGTACCAAACCGATCATTTTAAAAAAATTACATAATCTAATAAGGTGCCCAAAGATTATATGAAAAAAATTCGTTATTGTAACCCAAGTGGATTATAGTAAAAAAAAAATAAAACAAGGAACATTATTTTTTTTACCTTAATCTTTCGCAAGATGTTCTATAATTTTATTCCGGAACACGATTGATCGTAACAAGTACCAACAAAATTATCGAATCGATCCACTGAAGCGTTTCCGGAATTTTTATTTTTTTTTATTAAAGAAAAAATTCATTTTTCCAAAACCATTGCGTTGACGGGGATGAAATTTTCAGAATTTTTTTTTTTTACCTCAGAATATGTTCCTAATTTCGCTGGAGAAAATGCGGGGGCAATTTTTCCCTACTTACCCGGCTATGGCCTTTGAGCAACAATAGAAAAAAAACGTATTTCGGCGTATTTTAGCGCTCTGATAAAGTAGCCCCAAAAACTGTCACGTTTACCCTGAATGTCAATTTAACCCCGTTTTACGGTACGTGCACAAATCGTTGTCGATATGTGTGTAGACCCGAAGGCAAGTTGGTAATGAAATGTACTCGCTAGGACGATAGACGCGCGGATAAAGCGAATCACCGATTGACGACGAACGCGCGAGCCAACGATAAACGAGAAAAAAAATGTCACTCTGCGATAACGAAACATCGAGACGAGAAACAAAAAAAAAGGACTATCATAGTTGTATTCACGTCGCTCGATATCGTTACAACCGGCAAGCTTTCTACTAGGTATGATTTGTATTTTTTTTTTCTTTTTTTTTTTTTCATTTACATAACTCGACGACGAGCGCCATGTCAAATAAACGAGCTCGCGAATGTATACGTTGATACATATTTATTATTTACTAACCGCAATCGTACGTTTATCGATTGTGACGCGTCCGACGACGCGGGGTTGACACGTGCTCGACGTATGTGTCCACGTATGCATATTCATATGGGAGCAGGACATTTTGAACCGTTGTATCTGTGGAGTGCTGGCTATCCGATCATTCGGCTGTTGGGCGCCCTTGATTATTTTTGGAATCATTATTTTGGTTATTTTGTTTATTTGGGAAATTTGGTTTTGGTTTATTTTGGAAATTTTTTTTCTTATAGATGAGATTAATTTGTGAAATAATAGATTATTACGGTATCAAAATGAACATTTTAATGATGATTTAAGGCGCTATACCACTGTGACACTTTTAAAAATTTGATTTTTTTTGCCATTTTCGACAGTTTATACTTTCAAGAATATCCTGTAAAAATGTCAAGGCCGTATCTCTAATCAGTTTATCTTGCAAAAATCGATAGTTAGATCTTTAAATGCGTTTTTCTCGAAATGAGATTTTTTCAAATCTGCTGACATTGTAACTCAATTATCTGCAATTGCAATTATCCGATTGACTTGGAATTTGAACTGAGTACTCTTCAATATATTTACGCTACAATGACGTAGAATATTTTTGATTGGATGAAAATTGACGATTTGGCATTGAAAAAAAAGGCCATTTCACAGGCAAGAAAACAGCCTTTTTTTTCATAACCTCGCTATTTTGTGAGATTTTGATATTTTTCGAAAATCCTACGTCATTGTACAGAAAATATCTTCCAGTTTAACGGCGGGGTAAAGTTAATTCGGCGAAAAAAAGGCATGTTTTTAAGATTTTTTTGGCGTAACGAATAGTGTTCGTTTATTGAAAAATTTACATATAATAAAGTAACATTTGAACAACATTCTCCTAAATTTGCATTGCAAAATATTCAAAATTAAGCGAGTGAAAATTAAACCCCGGAGGCGCCTCGAAAAAAAGTTGGTTTGCGGTGTGCACCATAACTCGCAACGGAATCATCTGAAACAAAAAAATCAAAATGCATTTGTTAAAGGAGATGATTCTCGAGGTAATGACGGGAGGATTTTTTTTTTTTTTCGATTTTTCGATTTTTCGTAGCACTTGGGAGCCAAAAACCCGATTTTCGCTAAAAAAATCGGCTAATTTGTTGTTGAAAAATTAGTCATTATTTAAAAAAAACAAAAAAGCTCTCGACAATACCTGGTGAATTATGTGAAGAAGTACTGTGCAAAATTTCAAAGAGATTGGTCCAGTAGATTTTGAGTTATCGTGCACACGGACTTCAAATATGACAAGTCTCAGAAAAACGGTTTGAAAAACGCAGAAGAGTTTGGTCGCTTAGCGCTCATTGCACATAAGTTTGAGAACACTTCTCGATTGCATAAAAATCTGAGAAAATTCATGCATATTAAAGGTACTCAAAAGATTAATTTTGCATAATAATAATTCCAAAATGTTATTAACAAGATGATGAAAAAAAAAATTAGTCAACAAATTTCCCCGAAACCCAATTTTTTTTCGTGATTCGTTCATTTTTCTGAATACGTATGAATTTTTTCAGATTTTTCAATTATCTTTGAATTTTTAGAAATTCAAAATAAAACTCGATAATTTTCTTATACTCACTCAAAGTCGTCGATGCCAGGTCCGTAGAGCAAAAGGCTTCCATCAAGATGATCGAGAGCATCTTTTTGCGTTTGTCTACGCAAAACTCTTCAAACGGACTCAAACTTGCTACTGCTCAGCACAGCATACAGCGGTCAACTGATGTACAGACTAATGTGTATACTAATATACACCATGCCTCGAATATACATAACTCGACCGGAACAGACCCGTTTATCAAGAAATTTATTCGGGGTCGAAAAATACAATAGCGCGCCGCGCAGCTGCCGCCCAGGTATAAAACCCGGCATGGAGCAGTAGACGCTCAAATACTCATAACTTCGTCAATTTTACTCCGATCGACTTGAAATTTTAACACAATATTCTTGATATATTATGCATTCATTTAAAAAAAAATTTTAAATGAAAAAAAAAAAATTAAATACTTTTTCCCGCCCTTAACGGAACTTTTTCCACTGTTGGTTTCAGCTACTCAATCGGCCGGAATCATGTCAGCAGTAGAGGAACTTTTTTTTGCGCCCTCGAAGGTAGCGCATAAGTCTCAATATAGTTCTCAATATTTTTCTATGAAAAAATTATGTAATATAGGCCAAATGTAGCTAAATATATTCTTAATTTTCCGAAACATTTAATTGAGTACTTTTCTTCGACAAAATTCCCGAAAATCACCCAAATTTTGAGCGTTCACACTGGTATAGCCCCTTAATGACGAATACAAAAAATCGGCATTAGAATCCTCGAAGAATTTGAATCCTTGAAAAATTTCGGGAATAATTAACAACCGTTGTTCCCTGCGAGAGGAGAGATAGCGAGAGGAAAAAACACTCATTTTTATACCGTCAAAATGTGTTATCTTGCCTGGTGTTCGGCTCTCCCTTTTTATCTCTCTCTCTCTCTCTCTACGCCCTTCTTTTTCTTTCGAGATTCCCTTATCCATAACCAGCCCTCCCTTTTTTGCGGTTTCTCATAGTGGCGGAATTAACCCTCCTCTCTCTCTCTCTCTCTCTCTCTCTCTCTCTCTCCTTGCTTCCAGCATAGCCACACTGCTGTATGCTTTATTTCTCCACATCGCGACTCTTTTTTTTCCACCTCCCACGTATCCTCCTAGTATACTGTGACCGTCGTCCGAGCATCGTAAGCTCTCCGCTCCCCAGCACCGAAGCATTTTTATATCGTCTGCCGTAGGTCTGTTGGCCGCATGAGGGATGTAAAAAACGTGAATTAAATTGTCCCTCAATATACGCACGCAGCCAGAAACCCCGGTATAAACTTCAAACCGCGATGCTTATTCATTTGAGGGACAAGATATCATTACGGGCATTCATTTTTCTCGTGATCCAACTTTAAGGCCATAGGCCACTCTAGAGGCCAAAAAATTGGCTTTTTGAGGATTTTTTTTTTTCAAGAAAAACTACAAAATAAATCGGGATTACAAAAAAGGGTGTTTGTCATACATATCAGTGACTGTATACAATCATTTTTTTGAAGGGATTAATTTCAAAATAGCAGCTGTGCAGCGGTTATCTGAAAACTGCATTTTTTAAATTGGCCGGAAACATAACTCGGACAATTTTTAATCGATTCACTTGAAATGTTGAATATATCTTGAAAAATACATTGTCTATGGAATTACGTAGAATTTTTTTTTACATTGCATAAGTTTTGTTCATTGAATAAATTTTCTTATTCGTATGTCGGCCCACTACCATTTTATTAACAGTTGAGCATTTTTTTCATTTAAGTTTATGTTTAAGATGTACTAAGAACTTTTCTTAACATCCAATAGTATATATAAGTAAGAAAAAATAGGTGTTTTATATCCGACAAATATAGTTTTTCTTAACATCTAATAGGATTCTTCATAATCCACCAGCTTGTTTTTTTTCGAGGAATTGTGTCATTTCGTCCGTCATTATTTTCTCACTTGAACGATTTTTTCGCACTTTATATTCTTACTGACATTTCAATCATCCGTCACTTTCGAGTTTCTCAATTTCGAAACGCAACACTGACACTTGTGCCAGAAGCATTGGCATAAGAAGAAGCTACAAGGTAAGCGTATGCGTTAGCTACAAACAAGTGCGCATGCGCAACATAATGCGCATGCGCACTTGTTCGTACCAAAATGATGAGACCCAACGAACACGATCATAGTCGCGAAATAAGAGGTTTTCGTGATTGGAAAGTAGTATCTATTTGATTTGAGAAAACATTTATTCAAATTTTCTATTTTAAATATGGCTTTTAATTGATGTGAAAAATCAGCACGTAAAAAAACATATTTAGTGACGCCGAATAAGTGCTGTAGTTACAATCACATAAAAACTGTCTCCATGCGAGTAAACATTAATTAATTTCTAATAAATTATGTTTTAATGTGCCAGTTTATTAGAACATAATAAATATTTTTTCTGAGTGTAGGCAAATTTTTGGAAAGCGAAAAATTTCGTCACTTAATTGTTAATAGTAAATGGACTATGCAATATAAAAAAAAAATCGTACGTACTTCTATAGACAATGTATCTTTCAAGATATATTCAACATTTCACGTGAATCGCTTGAAAATTGTTTGAGTTATGTTTTCGGCCAGTTTGAAAAATGCAGTTTTAAGATAAACGCTGCACAACCGCCATTTTGAAATTAATCGCTTCTAAAAGATTATTGTATACTGTCACTGATATGTGTGATAAATGCCCTTTTTTGTAATCCCCAAAAAACCCATTTTTTCGGCTTCTAGAGTGGCCTAATCCCTTAGAGACGATATCAGAGAAATCGCTACAAAAATATTCACTGGGGAGTTTTTTAGTCGGGAATCGGTTTTTCCGGAGTGCAATTAACCAATTGGTTGACTGAAGATAACCGCGCAAGAGCAGTGAAAAACTACCGTGAAAAGTAGGTTTAGTGCATTACAGCGAGGATTTGGAAATATTGGGAGAAATACACCTTGGCATTGTTTTTTTTACGCATGTCGGATGAACGCATTTAGGGGCAGACTGAAAAGTTCTCAGCCGAAGTGCTATTAGTCACTCTATTGGATTGGTCGTACCGAAGCCGAAAACTTTTCAGCCTGCCCTTGCATACATTCACCTGCGTGTGTATTTGCAAAGCTTGGCTCTTGTTTTTCATGAAAGCGTGCTTGATTTCAGTGTTTTAAATCGCGATAGCAATAATGAGTTCTTACGGCAGGCTCTCTCATGATCGCGACAATCGAGGGTCCGAAGGGGGGAGAGAGAGAGAGAGAGAGAGAGAGAGAGAGAGAGAGAGAGAGAGAGAGAGAGAGAGAGAGAGAGAGAGAGAGAGAGAGAGAGAGGAGAAGAGAGGAGAGAGAGAGAGAGAGAGAGAGAGAGAGAGAGAGAGAGAGGGAGGGAGAGAGAGAGAGAGAGAGAGAGAGGCAAACGATCCATAGGATGGATTCGTATATAGAAGGGAAAAAAGGAGATGCACCCTTCAATTCTCGATTTACAATTTCAAAGGGATTTCACCAATAGACTGTATACACCATATACGTGTCGTTTGTTCGGCCTCATCGACAGTACGAAATTCGATTATTTCTGGTGCGACGTGATCGGAACGGGGGACCTCGGAGAAGGGTGGAAGGGCTGACGGCGGTTGATACACCCTTCCTCTTGGAGTATCATCGTCACTGGATAAAAAAGAACGGCAAGAAAAAAAGACACGTCTCAGTTTTCGAACAAAAAGAAGCGGGTAAACGCGAGCATTTTAGTCCTTGATGAGACTGCACGCCGAGAGATACGAAAATACGAGGGAGTATATACGTAACTCGACCCTCTCGGAAGTTCTGTGAGCGAGTGAGAGCAACGTATCATACACAAGTGGGACGAGAGAGAGAGAGAGAGAGAGAGAGAAAAGCGAGAGGAAAGTCAGACGCGTTCGTTTAATTATTATCTCCGCTAATGAATCTCCATACCAGAATAAGCGCTCCCATTTCCCATAATGGATTTCCACGCAAAGTTCTCATAATACACTTCCATCTTCCTTCAAAGTACAATACCTCGAGCTCATACGCCGCAGTCCACCGCCCTCCTCGCCTCGGTTCCGTGATTCTGACGTTTTTTTTTTAATTTAAAAAAATCGCTCATTATTCTTTACCCGCCGGGTTTTCGTGCAGAAAAAATGGAATGATTCAGCCGACGTTGCTTAATTTGCAACGGAGACAATGATAAAGTTATACCCTTAACGTAAATATTTTTTTTCAGTTTTCAACCTTTTTTTCTATACTTTTCTGGGCTTAGTCAATACTCTTGCTTTCAATTTTATCCCGCACTTGTCACTTCACTATTACCAGTCCCTCGGAGACACCGCCTGCATCGCCCGTCGCACGAGACATTTCTTTGTAATGCTTAAGAAGGTTGCTACGCTATCGCGAAATAGTAAGAATTTGCTGAAATTTACTAACGACATTGGCGAACAGGTGTTACGAGTCCGTGTAAAATTTCGAGTACTTCGTCTGCGTGTTCGTTGAGCAATTATTTATTGAAGTTAGGCTCTTATACACGAGCGACATAGAAAAAGCTTCATGAGAACTCGAATAAGACTGTCGCAATATAACAAAAATCGTAAGAATTGAATGGAAATAGGGGAAAAAATTCTTGAGATTTTTATGAATAATTTCAACAAAGCGTTTTGTCGGTCTCGTTATCGAGATATTTATGAAATAAAACAGGAAATTTCAGCTGATTTGCGTAAAACGATAAAGCGCTCTACGGCACGTGGCAACGTTGCTGTCAAGTCGGCCATTTTGAATAGGCGCGAAAATTTAAAACGCACAAACTATTGCTTCCTTGCTATAAATTTCTTACCGCGGTTTCATGAAGAGTATTCAAATATTTTTCATAATTCTTTACAGAAGCAACAGTGCATGTGTTTCGACATAACCTTCAAATCAATTACGCGTCGTTCCTCGACTGCGCATTCTTTTTCCGGCTCAATATCTTTTTTCCGCTGCTTTCCAGGTTGTACTTGCTCCGACCATCGATTGTACTGTTTTTCGGTTTGCATTTTTCCCTTCCATCTTTTCATTTTCGCCGAACAAAGAAAGGGAGGTTGTTGAGGAGAATGGCAAGAATTTGTTGTTGGAATACACGCGACAGTGAAATTATTTACTATTTTATCTATTATGTTTAAGGGGGAGTTTTTTAGGGGGATTTGTATTAAATAAAAGGTCGCTTCGCTATTTGTTAGACTTAGGGTGTTTTATTACTACTTTTGACTGTTACATGATATATTTTTATTTATTAATCTTTAAGAATGGCGGATGTATGGCACGGTCTTCTAAACGGGTTGCGGCGGATGTTGCCAGACGGCGTGACACGTAGTGTCGCCAAGATTAATCTGAAAAAAAATCAACGAATATTTTTCTTTCATTACCACTCATACGCAGAATATGATCCATGAAACAGTGAGAAATGTTGGGAATCGATGAAATGGTACGCTTTGAAACGAAAAGATTGAGTTTGCCGAAAAAATGGTCATATTTTGCAATCGAAAAATACTTTTTTTCATTGTCAAAAACATTTAGAGTCATGTTGTACATAATAATGCTAGAACGATTTATACCAAAGACCATAGCCGGGTAAGTAGGGAAAAATCGCCCCCGCATTTTCTCCAGCGAAATTTGGAGTATATTCTGAGGTATAAAAAAAAAAAATTCTGAAAATTTCATCCCCGTCAACGCAATGGTTTTAAAAAAATGATTTTTTTAAAAAATAAAACAACAAAAAAAATCCGGAAACGCTTCAGTGGATCGATTCGATTTTTTTTTTGGTACTTGTTACGATCACACGTGTTACGAAATAAAATTATAGAACATCTTGCGAAAAATTAAAGTTTAAAAAAAATAACGTTCCTTGTTTTATTTATTTTTTTACTATAATCCACTTGGGGTACAATGACGAAATTTTTTTTATATAATGTTTCGGCACCTTGTTAGATTATATAATTTTCTCAAAATGATCGGTTTGGTACGCCACAGTGAAAAAAAAAAGAAACAGACTTTATTGATATATTTTAGTTATATATCTATATAACTAAAATATATCAATAAAGTGTGTTTCTTTTTTTTCACTGTGGCGTACCAAACCGATCATTTTGAAAAAATTATATAATCTAATAAGGTGCCCAAAGATTATATGAAAAAATTTTCGTTATTGTACCCCAAGTGGATTACAGTAAAAAATAATGAAACAAGGAATATTATTTTTTTTTCAAACCTTAATCTTTCGCAAGATGTTCTATAATTTTATTCCATAACACGTTTGATCGGAACAAGTACCAAAAAAAAATCAAACCGATCCACTGTACCGTTTCCGGAATTTTTCTATTTATTCGATATTTTCAAAAAATTAACTTTTCTAAAACCATGGCGTTGACGGGGATGAAATTTTCAGAAAATTTGTTTTTTTTTTACACCTCACAATATACTCCAAATTTCGCTGGAAAAAATGCGGGGGCAATTTTTCCCTACTTACCCGGCTATGGCCTTTCATCGGAATCGGTCGAGTAGTGTTTTAGCTATACGTCACGCCAGTTTTGAAAATGCAGTTTAGAAGACCGTGCCATACCTCCGCTATTTTTAAAGAGTAATAGAAAAAAAATACCATGTAACAGCCAAAAAGAGTAATAAAACATACTCCAACTCTCGAAAATGGTGAAGGAAACTTACCTTTGAAAAAAAAATGAAAATCAGCAAACCTTGTTCCTTGCCTGTAGGTATCTCCCCCCTTGCGTAACGTCGTGAAATTAGCACTTTTTATCTAGCACATTATTACGAATTAATTGTTACTATTGATGACAGCGAGGAGCGACACATGAACCCTTAAAAAAGTATAGATCTCCTTAAAAATTCTTACATTGTCACTGGAAATTTCGCTCCTGCAATGCAGCTGAATTTCGATAGACAAACCTCATCAGACTTCGAAGCAACATTTTGAATTTTATCACATTAAAATAGATCTTCACGAAACGTGTATTGTTTTTTTCCCGAAAACTTCCGATATTGAACGTATGAATTAGCATAATGTCGACGGAATACCACATTGCCACAAACCATAATAAACATTTTGAAAATTCGCATAAAAGAATTCTATAATTCTTTTCCTCGATTGGGGAATATTTTCCGAAATTAATCGTACCCGATTGGAAATCACGGCGTGCTTCCTGGACTCTCGAGCAATAAAATTAGAAAGTGCCCTCTCTGCCGTTCAGGGGATACACGTTCGCCGAGCGATGCATCGCCATTCGCTGTCTTGACCCCGTAAGAAAAGCTCACGAGATCAAAGCACTTGTAAAAAAAAGTGTTCTTTCTTTAATAACGCTTCTGCATATATCTACACCGTGTACAAATTTGTTGGGGAGTGCCCAACCGTAATTTGTTGCATCTCCCAAAAAATATCCTTTCTTGAAGCCGTGCACAAGTTTGTTGGGGAGTCCCAAAATACACCCACATCTCTAATGTAGTTGAAAGTAACATCGTTGGAACGCAACGAGGATTCTTTTTCATATTTTACTAAAAAATCTTTACGTGATTTTCGTAGCTCAAATTCGCCAAAGGAAGTTTGGAAAGAAAACATTTGCGTTGCATTCCAATGATGCAAACTTCAATGTCATCATGTCCATAGGGATTTGTTAGGAATATCGCGGATAGGGACTCCTCGTGATTCAATTGCATCCTGCACTGGTCCCCGATGATCGCCGTTTGAGAATTCTTACCACGTTCGAATCGAAAATGTGTAAAAAGTCACGAAAAAAAAACTCGGCGTGTGTAACATAACCTACACGCTTCGTGTACGTGTGTGCTGATATTATGTCAAAGTGCAGTCAAGTAAATGATAAACGATAATTACCGTAGATTTTCAGTTGTCGGATTCAATCCAATTTTTGAAGATAAACTTTTTTAACTTAAGATTCATTCTTTTTCAAGATCCACTCATTTTATCGATCTATACGTTTTGTTTAGAAAATTCACCGTAAATAATGCGACGGGATCCATCAAGGATTGTAACGGATTCTGTCCGATAATGCGGGAATCCTTTATGGTTCAAGTTTGATTCGTACATTGAATTTCAATAATATTGAAGTTTCCAAAAGAAATTCTTTTAATTGAGCTACAGAAAACGCTCCAATTTTTTTCTTAGAATCCTTATAAAAAAAATCCATCGCCCAAATTTGCACGATGAGATTTACGATGATGAACAATATGAAAAAAACTGAAAAGGGGCCGTCCATAAATTACGTCATCGACTTTTGCTGATTTTTGACCCCCCCCCCCCCCCTGAAATCATCCTATCCGTCATATCGTTGTGATCAAATTAACGTTACCGTCATCTAACGACCAGACCCCCCCCCCCCCCCTATTTTAAAATGACGTAATTTATGGACGGCCCCAAAGAATTTTCGTTGCATTCCAACGATGCAAACTGCAAATAGTTGGATTCCAATGGGGATTCCTGATTAAAATCCGATGTAGGAACGTGAGCATAGGAATCCAAACATCACAGAAGCCTTATTTAAGGGCTTACGCGGGTTTCGAAGCCAAAAAAGCATATTTTCTCTATTAAAAAAAATATATATATAATATATAGATTATTTTATTCAAAATGTTAAGCACATAAAAAAGTAACATTTCAACAATTCTTTTAAAATTTCATTAAAAAATTTGGGAAATTCAGCCGTTGGGACTTGGTTTCCGGAGACCCCTAAAAAAAGTATCCTCGTGGTCAGAATAACTCATGATAGCTTTAACTGAAATAAAAAAACCAATTTTTTCTTTTAGTAGAAAAGTATAGCTCGTGATTAAACGAAGGATTAAAAAAAAATTGAAATTCGATTTTTTTGCGGAGTTGCATGCAAAGTAGTTCAATTTTTGGTACAATTTACACTACGTATAGCCTTGTAAAATTGGTTGTAATCGAAAAAAACCTTTGTTCAATCACTAGTCAATGCTATTTTGAAGAAGGGTGCAGAATTTCAATAAGATCGCTGCATTAGTTTTTGAGGAATTGTGTGCACCGACTTAAAAAATAGTATTTTGCGAAAAATGCGATATACTCGCGTCGCTCCGGACCGGACTGTCCCAAGAGGGGGGGGGGGGGGGGGGGGGTTCCCGAAGAAATCCTAGATTTTCACTCCGATTGACTTAAGGCTTTATATATACTTGTAGCGGGCGAAAGGACGTGATTTTCGTGATTTTTTTCGACGGGACAATAAATGTTTATTGAAAAACTGTGTACAACATCGATTAGTCCATATTTTCATGTACTGGTACAATTTTTTTTTATTCAAAAATATTCCAAACGGCGGAACTCCAGCTGTCTTCCAGGAGCGCCTTCTTTAGAGCATCAGTTGCAGTGGACATGATGACTCGAGAACGGTTCATCTGAAAACAGAATTTGAAAAAGATTTCGTTAGTATATTGCATTGGCTTGGCCCTGGACGAAGGATTTGTACAAATTTTGATTAAAAAAAAAAAAAATTACGATAATTTGAACAAAAAATTCATTTTTTTCAAGTGCTAAATTTTCAGTTTTTTTGTTACAAATATTTTTTTTTCATCAATATTCAAAATTCATCGTTCAGGCCCTAGCTATTATTATAATAAATAAGTGGTATAAATTTGGTATGGATCGGATTAATAATTTTTTAGTAATCGTGTCCACCGCAAAAGTGTTTCTCAAAAAAGACGATTCTGAGATAATCGCGTTTAAGATTCGAGTATGTTTCTTTTACATTTAAAGTTAATTTATTCATACTAACACGGAGTCGTCGATTCCAAGGCCATACAGTAATCCTTTTTAGGCAAATATTTGGAAAGTGAAAAATTTCGTCACATCATTGTTAATAACAAATGAACTATGCAATATAAAAAAAATCCTACGTACTTTCATAGACAATGTATCTTTCAAGATATATTCAATATTTCAAGTGAATCGGTTGAAAATTGTCTGAGTTATGTTTCCGGCCAATTTAAAAAATACCGTTTTGAGATAAACGCTGCACAGCCACCATATTGAAATTAATCGCTTCAAAAAAATTATCGTATACAGTCACTGATATGTACGATAAACACCCTTTTTTGTAATCTCGATTTATTTTGTAGTTTTTCTGAAAAAAAAATCCCCAAAAAGTCTATTTTTTCAGCCTCTAGAATGCCCTAACCCCTTAAAGAATATGCAATCATTTTTTTCTTTTTTTTTTTTTTTTTTTTTTTTTTTCATTTTTCCGACGATCACAAGTGTACATAAGGCCTTAAAACTTTGGGAGCATATTCTAGAAATATTGCACTATTAGATAATAAAATAAAAAATAAAAATGGATTTTTTTTAATTTTCAAACCCACGTAACCCCTTAAGAAACGACACTTTTTTGTTACAAGTGCTTTCGAACTCGCGGGCTTTTTTACCTACTTTTTTACCTACTTATCATACTTTTTCGAGTTTGATCGCGAGCTTGAAGCGTCTCTACGCGTCAAGTTGATGTATAGGCGAAAGGTTGTATATATAGCGTTGCCCGAAAAAGACCAGCCGGAAAGTGGAGAACGGGCTCGTCCCGGAGAATTAATCGCTCGCGTATAGCTCCGGCGGCGGCAAAAAATCCAACGTCCAATTTGTCATCTTATATACCGCGGGACGTTACGCGCGCGACTTTGTGAAAGTATTTAAAAAGTTTGCCGGGATATTACCCCCGGGGAAACAGTACGTTTAGGGCCGAGCGTACGATGGAAGCGTGTCGCCTTAATCGTTCTTCCTCGCGCTCCTTTTTTCTTCTTCGTTAACCACCACAACGACTGTCATTCCTGTACGTTCTTCCGTCCCCAAAGGGACACACCGCAGCATTCATCCTACAAATTTCTTACCGCTTTTACACGCTGCTCATCCCCGGTATCTCGAAAATATATCCGTTTTGTTACGGAGCTGCGCGATGGGCGGGAGGAGGGGGAGGGGCAAAAAAATTGTCCGGATAAAAAACGAGCTCGGATAATGTAATAACGCAAGATCGTGAAGTAGAGCCGTAGGGGCGGGGGGGGGGGGGGGCGATCTCGTGGCTTTCACTGAATGCTTGTATGCAGGAGAGATGCGGAGCCATCACTTTCGTGGTCGAAGACTCGATGAGAGTCGGAGAAAGGGAGGAGGAGCGAATCGCACAGCATCCGATGAGAACAATAAAAAGGGTCCGCTATCTCCTCTACGTATAGACCGTCTCGTGTTGAATCGGCCGTTTCCAATTTTACGGTCATTCGATCTAGGTTTGGGAAGAATTTTTATCTTAAGTATAAAAAGTTTTTATATCCAGAGTAGCGGAGTGCAGAAATTTGTTGGAGAGTCCCAAAATGGCACCCACATCTCTAATGGGAAGTTTGCATCGTTGGAACGCAAGGAAAATTCTTTATGACGTTGAAGTTTGCATCGTTGGAATGCAACGATTTTTTTTCTCGTTATTTGTATTGTTATTCAAAGCCTTTTTTCCAAATGAAGGTAGAAGAATTAGATTTTTTATATATTATTTTATTTATTATATATTTTATATATTTTATATATTATAGAATTTTCTAGAATATAGAATAAAATTGACCAAAAATATTTTACCAATTTAGGGCGGGATAAACATTTACAACGATCAAAAAATCGATTTCTTTTATTTTTCTTCAAACGATAGAACTATATGTGTGGAATATTTTTCTAAAGTTTCAAAGCGAAATTCGAAAAACTTCAAATGTTACAGCCGGGCAAGGCTGTGCCTCACCGCTCGGATTCGGAGTGGGCGTGAACTTCAAACGCGTTTTTCTCAAAACTGCATTATGGAAATTTGCGTGCAGGATTACTCAAAAACTATTAAGCCGATTGAGTTGAAACTTGGTAGAAATATTGGTACCTTCTACTTGGCAAGAATAGTTTTTGAAAATTAAAAAAAAAACGACTTTTATATCCACACTTTACAGTAATGTTGCGTGAAAAGTTGATTTTTTTTACATGCGTGCTATTTTTTTAAATTTGCATTTTCTTCATTTTAATTACCGTTTTTAATTTAGGGTACGAAAATCGTAGTATTCAAGTTTGCATCGTTGAAGAGCAACGAAAATGCTTCTTATCATTTTTACTTTCTCATTTTCATCATTCTGCAAAAATGTTCTCTGCCTATTTAGATAATAGACTTCAGAATAAGCAGCTCAGAAAAATATTGAGGAGTTTCGATAGCTGAGATATGGCAAAATAAATGTGAGATATTAAAAAGGAACCATTTTCGTTGCGTCCGAACGATGCAAACTTCAATCACATCGAAAATAACTCGAACCGTTTTTTGTTATATGAGGTTAAAGTTTGCATCGTTGAAACGCAACGAAAATTGATGTATTTAATTTGTTTTGACTTCTTTTGGCAGATTTTGCCGACAAAAATCCTTGAACTATTTTTGAAGACATTTATTCAGCTGTCTACAATATAAATCTATAAAAAAATATCTATAATAATAAAAACATGGAAAATAAAATATAAAAAAATTCCTTTCCTTTTGAACGATGAAAACTTCAACACCATTTCGTTATCCTCATAACAGATCCACGTTATTATTCTCTAAAAAATCATAGCTTGTAACAAAAGTGAAGAAGCATAAGAAAAAAAAATAAAAGAATTTTCGTTGCATTCCAACAATGCAAGCTTCAACGCCGTCCCACTGGATCCCCATGAAAAAATAGGGACAAGTATGGGAATCCGATTGAATCCCTACGACGATTTTTTCACGTGTTGGCTCCGGCGATCTCCCGTGTCAAGCAGCGTCGCCCGGGATCTATACTCGAATGAGTAACCGCATAGCCACAAGTGCATCCACAAGAACATAAATAATTATCCATAAATCAAATTTTCCTCCTTTTTACCTTCATTTTCCTGTCATAAGTGGCCGTAGCTCCACATTGAATAGCCCATATGAATCTGTACACACAAACACGTATATACACACGTAAAATATGTATCGATGAATCGTGAATCGATAGTGCAACTTGCAGACCTCGTAACTGTAAATCATAATTTAAATCGGAAGAAATTTTTTCGTTACACGAGAACAGAATTCTCCTCCTTTTCTTCCTCTTTATCCGAGGTGATCTAGTCCCGCTTATATACATAGAAATACACACACACACACACACACACACACACACACACACACACACACACACACACACACACACATCCACACAAACACACATACACACAAACACACACACACCCCCCCATAAACACACACACACACACACACACACACACACACAAAACACACACACAAACATCGAAGTGTGCTCGGGCCATCGAGCCCGGATATCGAGATGAATCGATCCGCTAACATTTCTCATCTTTTTCTTCACCGCTTGCCTTTTCCTCCTTCCCCTCAACTCTCTCGATCGCGAGGTCGAAATACTACGGGGCTACATTTTCTTTTTCTTCTTTCGTCAGATCGCTGACGATTATGGCGCCAAGAGAAATCCATATCGCGCTTCTGAACAAAAATCCCACCTATCGATCCACGCGCCGCTATACCTGCGCGTTTGTATATATATATATATATATATATATATATATATATATATATATATATGTATGGGTAATTTCCATAAATATATTTTCCCTTTATTGTATTCCGATCGACGGCTTTCGAATCAACGCGCGCGGCCACGCTCAATCTTTGCCCCATACGCTCGCGATCATTGCGATAGATCGCGCGCGCCGACACGCCGGTATGAAATTTCATTTCAATGAAGGAAATAACCACAACGGCACTAAATGATAATAACAATCGATTTTGTGTTATATCGCAATGGATAAAGTATTTAAACGATCGGAACGACGGTTATGGAGAGCTCAGTGACACAGCGAATCGCGAATACGCACGCGGATAATATTAATTATATTACTCGTGTATATGCAACGAGTTATCTGCACTAGGCACTGGAAGGCAGCGTGAAAGTTACGAGAAGTGACGCAGTATTAAAATTGAATGCATAATAAGAATAATAACATTTCTCCGTCTATATATATATAATTTATGAATGTTATTATATATATATATATATATATATATATATATATATATATATATATATATATATATATATATATATATATATATATATATAAATAAAACCAATACTGGTCGGGGTTCACAATGATTTTGCAACATTTCTTTTTTACTTTTTTTTGTTTCATTTTTTATTAAGACCCTTTATTATAAAGACCCTTTTTTGCCCGATTGAGGCTGTGAAAATTGCCTCAACGTTTCTACGTATTCTTAGGTCAAAGAAATTTACATGATATTGAAGTTTGCACCGTTGAAACGCAACGTAAGTTTACCAGCCCGAACGTTTTTTTGACAAATTTGAACTACGAAAATCACGCAAACATTTTTTAGGAACCTTATAAACAAAACATACCGTCCAAGTCTGCAGGACAAGTTTTTAGACGACGAAGGAAATGAAGAAATAAACATGAAGAAAGAGTTTTCGTTGCATTCCAACGATGCAAACTTTAACGTCATTTGGAACTCCAGTCTTGAATATATATACATATATATATATTTTTTTTATATATATAATATAACATATATAAAATATAAATATATTAGTATTTTTAAATATATATGGTTAAAAATACTCAGATTAAAACAGATTTTTAAAAATATATATTTAAAAACACTAAATACTTAAAAGAACTCCATATTAAAAAAAATATATTTCTCGCTGAAATCAATTTTATACGAATATGCCTCCATTTACCCCAATGTGATTTTAAAAGCATATAACGCAGTTTGCATCCTTAGAATTCAACGAAAATGAAGTTATTTTAGTTTCCCAAACTTTCTCAAGCAGATTTAAGCCACGAAAATCTTGCAAATATTTTTCCAGGATCGTTATTTAACAATCTACAAGTTAAAATTGCAAAATATGATTTTGGTCAACGATAAAAATAAGGAATTGAAAATGACTTTCGTTGCGTTCCAACGACGCAAACTTCAATGATATTGAAAACGTTGGGATTTACGTAACGTTGAGTACGGGGACAATAAACTACCGGTGACAGTCGTCGAAGTCGACTGTCTTCAAAATTACCTTTGCCCATATACACACACACACACACACACACACACACACACACACACACACACACACACACACACACACACACACACACACACACACACACACACACACACACACACACACACACACACACACACACACACACACACACACACACACACACACACACACACACACACGCGCGCGCGCGTATACACATATATGTGTGTATACAAATGAAGGAAATACGTCGAGTTTGTACATCAAATTGCTCGAGAACCAACCGATTCACTCTGGGTATCTCCGTACGCAATGGCACACGTGCGTGCATCGCGCGAACTTTTATACCTACATGTACGTTCCCCTTGGAGTCTCTCCGTTGCGAGTCAGCGTAACGAGTGCCCGCGATATCGCGAAAAAATAAATAAATAATACGTGTATAGTATATATGGGTGTGTAGAGCGGATCCCCCACCGGAGCTTGAACCATTTAAGGGGAGACCTCGCGAGAGACGGCTGTTGAGCCAAAAATGGTGCTGGGAGCGCGGGAAAGCCTTCCTGCCTGGTGAAATCGTAAATCTCGTTTTTGTCCGCTCGCTCGTATGCGTTCATGCCCTCTCGCGGTTTCGTCCGCGAAACCGCGAGAGATTCAAACGCAAACGTTGCGCTCCGCTATCTTCCCTATTACTGGAACCGTATACACGTCGTTCTCGTTCGTGATAAAATCATAATAATAATACCAATATTCGGTACGATAATGATATGTCTGCCGGCAATGATAAAGCCAGGAAACGATTTGTTCGAACGACATTAACGGGAAACGAGTTTCCGTTTTTCCAGGGTCCACGGCCGGACAAACAGCTCGTGTAATTTTTGAATTATAATGAGCCAGTGAATTTTTTTCGATTATATATAAAAACTGCTATAGAAGTACGTAGGATTTTTTCGATATATTGGTTTATGGCCAAATAGCGCACTTCTAAAGTGGAAAGTGAAAAATTTGCCGAAAAAATTGTCAGATAATTTTTAATAACATATGAACTATGCAATATAAAAAAAAATCCTACGCACTTGCATAGACAATGTATTTTTCAAGATATATTCAACATTTCAAGTGAATCGGTTGAAAATTGTCTGAGTTATGTTTGCGGCTGACTTAAAAAATGCAATTTTGAGATAAACGCGTTTGGAGTTTTGAGTAGTGAGCTGCGGACCAGGCGGTACTAAAATTCGAAAACCGAGTACTTAGAGATTTTTCTCGGCCATAATCTTTTGGGACATTATTTTTGAGGCCCTAGGGAACTATTAAAAAAAGATTGATTTTTCGAAAATTCTAGAGCAGCCTAACCCCTTCATTATTATTTTGTTTTCAATTATTCTGTAGTGGATTTTTCATCGATTTACTTCAGACGAATTTTGGTTTTGTTCCATTAAAATCGATGGACTGCTTGTGGGTGAAACTGCAAAATCACCCCACGGCACGCCTTTCTTGGAGGGGTGGTTTCCCCCCTTGAAACCGTTTGTCCGCAGATAAAGAACGACGAATAGTTTTCAATGATTTACCACATATATAAGTTTCAATCAAGTCGACGGCGGACACTTAAGTGATGTTCCTGGTCAGACATTCGAGAGTTTTCGCATTAACGAGTTATGCCTAATTGCCACAGTCAAAAAGAGCTCATTTTTGAGTTTGTTTTTCATAGTAAATCGTGTTCATGAATTTCTACAAAAATTAGGTATTTGAAAAAGTATCATTCGGAGAAAACTCTTTTATTTATTTGTATAAAAATATTCAATTATCGATTTAACCCTCAATCCGTGAACCTGGGTCGTTTTCGTCCTGCCCCAAACCATTTTCTTCGCAGGTTGCTTAATATTCAATGAAGAAAAAAATATTAAAAATAAGAACGAAAAAAAACCCTATTTTCTCTTGAAAAGTACGGCCTAAAGATTGACCATGCATTTTTTCAGATTTTTTTCATTGACAATTGTTGGTTTGGTAGTGCAAAAACGAAAACGACCCAGGTTCACGACATTAAGGTGCCTCAAAATTATATAATTAATTAGTTTATCGAAAATATCAATTATCTAAACGATAATTTTGTTTATCCAAATGCTCAGTTATTCGACCGATTACGCCCTATATATTGTTTGGGTTCGGCCCTATATATATTTGGGTTTTGGCTCGATGTATACATTGTTGTACATCCCCTCCACTTTCTCGGTTTGCGTTTGCGCGCACTTTGCTTTCCGTTAGCAGTCAAGATTTGACAGCAAAGAAACGATCTTCCGTTGTGAAGAAGAAAATCGTCGACTTTTTCAAAAATAGAAAAGAACTCAAAGATGTACGAATGTTGATTATTTTTAAATACATCGTTCTATATCATTATATGATACAACGGTTATTTGCAATTCACCAAAAATTTACTTGCATTATTAACATATTGATGTAAGTATTATTAACATATTAATGTTCGTTGTATTTTTAAATATATATATTTTATCATATTGAAAGAGTCAACGTTTTTTTCGCCCACGGAATATTGCTGTTCGGTTATTCGAATTTCGATTATCCGAGAGGCCCAATTGATTCGGATAATCGGCGCTCTACTGTATTACTATATTTTTACATCTAGAAAAAGCCCTCAAGATTTCATAAAGATGGATGCAATAGTTTTTTAGATATTTTTCTCACTGACTTTTGAAAAGTACTTCCGCGAAACAAGCGTTTAAGGGGTTATATACAGTCAGGAGGCCCAAAAAGATCGATTTTTCAAGAATTTTTCTTGAGAAGACCTTGAAATCTATTAAAATAACAATTTGTACACATATTATGGTAACTTTTAACTGCATCTTAACATTTTTATTTGCAAAAATAATTATTTCGTAAGCTGCTACAGCTGATCTTCCGGAGCACCTCTAAAAAAATGCGTCTTTCGGTGAGCACGATATCTCTCGGCTGGATCATCTAAAATGAAAAAAAAAAAAAAAAAAATATATATATATATATATATATATCTCGTAAATATAATGGATTATCTTGTAATTGATCGAAGGAATAAGCAAAATAATATTTTTTGACAAAATGGCAGCTTTAAAAAAAAATTATTTTTACCAAAAATGTAGGCCTTCAATTGTTGATAAATTGGAAAATATTTATCGGTGAGAAAAAACCTTCGATTAATTACTAAAAAATATGCTTGAAAAGATTGGTTTTGAAAAAGTGATTTTTCGACTTTTACATCTAGGCATAACCCCTTAAGTGAGGAATTTGACGTTTACTCTCCGTTTTCAGAAAGTTATCGCGATTTATTTTTCCCGGTCCATCCAAAGTCCCAAATCAATGTCCAGCGGCGTTTTCCCTCGTCCAAAAAACAAATGAAATTAAAAAAAAAACATTACACCTGTCAATCCGCGAATCTATACAGAAGGCACTTGGTCGCGCATCACGTCGAATCGAATTGTGTCGCGGATGCAGTGCGAGACTACACGTGTAGAGCCGGGGGGGGGGGGGGGGGCTTTTCCTCGGGATCTAGAAATGCAGAATCTCTGTCGTCGGGGTGCCGTTTGCCACGTAGGTCGAAGCCTCCCCTAGCCTCTTTCCTTTCCGCGGATAGCATTCGATTCAAGAGGCTTGGAAATAAGCTCGGTGTATTCTCGGAGACGGGAGTTACGTGCTCGATGCGCTTGTATATATCAAGCCAACCAACCCCCTTGCTGTCCCACTTCAACCACCCATCGAGTGCCACGATTTAGCCAAGCAACTTGGTACTCTGTGCACTGTGATATGTATACTGTACACGGTGGAGAGGAAGAGGGGGGGGGGGGGGGTGTAGCGAGAAAAAGAGCAAACGAAAGCATACACTGAAAAAAAAATTCAGTTGGTTTAACAAAATGTATCTTTAAATACGTTCAACTTGATTTTTGATTGGCATAACAAACATTTTGTTAATCTAACGATAGTTTTAGTGGTGTGAACTGTAGCTAAATAAGCTAAATAAGCTACAGTTCACACCACTAAAACTATCGTTAGATTAACAAAATGTTTGTTATGCCAATCAAAAATCAAGTTGAACGTATTTAAAGATACATTTTGTTAAACCAACTGAATTTTTTTTTCAGTGTATGCAATATACGTACGTATGACACACGAGGAAACTGAAAGACATTGGATAACGCAAAAGCCCATTCTACAAGCCCACATTTCTACAAATAGCCACATACATAGTATCTCAAAATGACCTGACATATTAATTTATTTTTAAAACGTATTATTTATTTGAAAAGTACGAATATTTTTATTTTGATATAAGGTACCAGAATGGAGGTTATGTGTGGAACACAATATTCGATAAATGGCCGACTCCTCCCTGTTTACAAACGTTAACTCGTTTGACGAAATTTTCAATAAAATGTTGGCATAATTGCGGACTAATTTCATAAATGGTGCGTCCAATTGCTTCCTTGAGCTTCGAAATGGTCTGTCGATCATTGGCATACACTTTTCCTTTCAGTAAACCCCTAGGAAAGAAGTCCAATGGCGTCAAAACGCACGATCTTGGTTTTATTAATAAATTAAAATGTCACGTCATTTTGAGACGCCCTTTATATTAAAAAAAATAAGTCATTCAAGGTCATTTCGAACACCTATGTGTTCCATAGGTGTTCGATAATACAACTCTAATCTAATAGATATTCGAGAATACAAATCTAAATATCTCTCATTACCAAATATTTGGTAGTGATCCGAGATATTTAGATATGTATCATCGATACTGACCTTGAATGACTTTGAACGACTTTGACCCCCTAATGTTTTTTATGCGACTTGAGGTGCTCCACAAGATGGTTGAAAAAAATGTACCATTCCATTTGAAAAAGTGGAGGTGACCTTCGAATTTGTGGCCCCCTTCATACCGTACAACTTTTGTCTGGAATGTTTTTTTGTGACGTCGATAATTACTGAGTTATTTCGGGTGGCAGAGATAAGAGGGACACAGTGTATAAACATAATGTCGACTTAGAGACCCATTTGACCCTTTTGAGAAGCGTCCTTAAAATTTGTATAAACGAATTGTTGATTTCGCCGCCAGGACAGTCCTTGGAATGAACTTGGTATAAACCCGTGCATAAATTTGTTGGGTAGTCCCATGATCATACCATATCCCAACCACATTGTCAGTTTTATGGGATTGATATCGGGAGATTGAGGAGGCCACTGCATAATTCGAAGCTCGCCACTTGCGTGCAAAGTCACTCATTCATCCGCCGAAAATCTTTGAGATTTCCTACAAAAATCTTGGAAAGAAACACCCCGAGAGATTTTCCAAAAACTTGTGGAGAGGATGCCGCGTGTGGTGAAGAGCGTGCTGTCGGCGAGAGCAGGCTTCTTCGACAAGACCAAAGTTTAATGTGTAAATAAAAAATCAATTATATTATTGTTATGGTATTCAGGTTAATCGAGCTTTGACCGGAAATAGATGAAAAAAAAAACAAATTTCGAAAAGAAAATCTGAAAAAATTCTCGTGAACTCACAAGAAGCAAGGCAACTTTTTTGCTATCTTGAGGTTTTGTTGTAAATCTCATCGTTTTCGTACTCCGGAGCAATTTTCAAATTATCTATTTTTTCACAAAAAAAGAAATACTGTTGGAAAAAAAAATCGTAGACAATTTTTTTAATAGACGAAATTGAAGCTTAGGCTTCCCCCTTTGTGATTTTAGTCGAAGAAATGCGTGGAAAATTGTTTACTGCCAACGGGATCTACTCAAAAAGGAACAAAAAAACGACGAAAAATGGTCGTTATCAAAACCGGGTGCTAATTGTGAAAAAAATCGTAATTTAAAAAAAAAGCCAAAATGAAGGTAGATTCCTCCTCTTTAAAATGCCATTTATTAAATTGACTTAGGTCAACTACCGGCGAGATGGCATAGAAAACCGTTCCGGGACTCTTTTAAACTTTTGTCCGGAAACTTTTCGCCGGTAGTGTACTTCTTTTAAATCCCCTCATTTTATACTATATAGATATATATAGTTTATATCTATATAGTTCAATGAGAAAATTCGACATACAGAAAAAGATAGAATCCATCAAGAATTACATCGGATTCTGTTCGATAATGTGAGAATCCTTTAGGATTCGAATTGGATTCGTACATATCATTCCACCGGTCAATCCCGATTAGAATCCAATGCAAGAGCTTGATGTTTTATAACAGCGATCCAATCCGATGACCCATTGGATCCTTATCAGCAAGTAGGAAAAATTATGGGAACCCAACTGGATCCCCGCGACAATTTCTGCCCAGGAATAAGCTTACATTCGTCCAATGCTGGTTTTGAAGACATTGGGGTTTACATATCATTGAGTAGGGGTCGATTGGCTGCTATGAGAACTCCCTCAAAGCCGAAGGGCTTCGAAATAGCTTCCCCACATATATACACATACATGACACGCCGTAGATCGAATTGGCAGCGAAGAAAGGGGCGCCCAATCCGAATGTTTCGAAGTACTCGACCACATCCGGCTGGAAATTTGTTCAGGCTAGCCAGATTTATGATCAGGCCGTGATCAGGGAGCTGTGTGGCTATCCGTATTATGGGAATTTTGATACGGCCGTGAGCCTGCCGTGAACAGGTAGCCACAGGTCAGGCAAACTTATGGAAAACGTGAAAATGGCCATAATGTGGTTTGCCATTATGGCCATTGTCAGTGCCCTAATATGGCTCTATTAGGAGACCCATAGATGGCAGTGCTCATGCTAGCGCTAAAGTGGTGGCGCTAGTGTTGCTTTTAAAAATTATGCTTGCACGTGTGTCATTGTATACATCGTGTTTGGGTTAAAACTTGAAAGTTTTCACGATATATAAAAAGGAGAACATAAAGTGAAAACATTATGAATCGCAATGTCGATGTCGTTCGATGTCGTTCGGAGAAAAAAGTTGACGAATCCCGATCATCGGTACAAGTACAAGTTATGTATAACCTTACTTTTTTCAACTTTTACACACTTTATGAATTTTTATACACTTGGGTATAGAATAATATCAATATAAAATATTTAAAAAATATAAAAATTAAATTCAAAAATAAAAATAAAATAGAATAATATGAATATGAAATATAATTTTAAAAATGAGAATGAAATACGTTGTTTTGTTTATGAAAAATTTGAATGTTTACCGAAACAGGCCCGAATGATAAAATTCAAGATCAGAAAAGTCATGATAAAGCTACCAGCAAACAAAATCCTAATGCCAGCGGAGAGGATTCGAACACCAGCGAAGAAGATCTCCATGCCAGCGGAGAGAGTTCTAATGGCAGCGACAAAGATCCCCATGTCAGCGGAGAGAATCTCAACCTCGGCGAAGAAGATCCCCATGTCAGCGGAGAGGGTTCTAATGGCAGCGAAAAAGATCCCCATGTCTCCCCATCCCCATTCCCATATTCAGAAATATTGGGTTGGTACAAAAATCTTGCAACACACAACACGAGTAAAAAATATTTTATTTCAACAATAAACGATTATTCAGTAATGTAGGCTCCCTCTACATCAACAACTCTTGCCCAACGCTCTGGTAGACTTTGCACGCCCGCAGACCAGAATTCTTCTGGTTGTGAATTAAGAAAGTCGTCCAATGTATTTTTGAGATCCGACAGCTCATCAAATTTTTTATCCCGTAAATAGTTCTTCAAAGCTCGAAACAGGTGATAGTCGTCGGTAGGTGCTGAGTCTGGTGAATACGGTGTGTGTGGTAGAACCTTCCATCTTAGCTGCGAAATAGTTTTTTGTGTCATCTTAGCGACGTGGGGTCGAACATTGTCATGGAGAAGCCGAACTTGAAGACGTTTACGCCTTTTCTGTTTCATAATTTTAGCCACCTTTTGCAGTTGTGCAAAATAAATCTCTGCCTGTATTGTGGTGTTGGTTGGCAGAAAATCGTAATAGAGCATGCCCTCAGAATCCCGCCAACAACAGAGTAAAATTTTCTTCATTTCACGGGGCCGTTTAGGGGTCAGTTCTGTTTTTTCCCCTTTCGGTAGCCACTGACGCTTGCGCGTGTGATTAACATAGAACCCTCGGCTTTCATCCCCAGTGACTATTTCTTGAAGAAAATCCTTTCTTTGCAGACGATGCAGGAGTGAAAGACAGATGGACATGCGTGTTGGTTTGTTTGATTCGCTGAGATTGTGCGGTATCCAAGACGACACAACTTTCCTATATCCCATCTCTTGTAAATGTCGAAGGATCGTGGGCTGACTGCAGTTGACTTTGTTGGCTAATTCTCGTGACGACATATTAGGCTTTGCCTTTATAAGTGCTCGCAGTTCTTCATCGTTCACAATCGATTCCCTGCCGGACCTAGGTTTGTCTTCAAAAGATGTATCGCCAGAATGAAAACGCTGATACCATCGGGAGACCGTTGAATAATTAACTACATTAGCCTTGAACGCACTGCACATATTACGGGCTGCGGCTCTTGCAGAATGTCCTTGCAAGAATTCGTAATATGCGATTGCTCGAAGTGCACGTTGATCCATTTTTGCTCACACTGACTCCGCGGAACAACTGACTCGCTTATATATCCTGCGGCATGGAAGGTTCTAGACCATTCTTGTATTTCCTATTCTCGAATGTTCTCGAACTTCGTTATTAGGAAAAATATTTTAATTGAAAAAAAGTGTTGCAAGATTTTTGTACCAACCCAATATATGTTTCGTCTTCAAACTGTTCAGGTGTAACTTGGTGTTAAATATTCAATAAGCAAAAAAATTTGATAGCGGCCCAATCAGGCTGTCAGATTCGGGCGTAACCAAGCTGCCAGATCCCGCCGTTATCAGGAACAGCGTAACATTTTTGTTCACGTCCTGATCAGGTCGCCATACTAGCGCCATATGACGGCAGTCAGGCACCCTGATGCGAGCGTGATCAGCGCCATAACTAAATTTTCGCGAACAAGGGCGTGATCCAGCCGGGCAGTGGATCACGCCCTTGTTGGTCTCGCAAGAACTCGATGTCTATCCACCCCCTCATCTATGTATACGCTGCGAGGGCCGTTCGGGAGAAGCAGCCACTTGTGAATCGCGAGCTAATCTATCCACGTCCTCGTCTCCGCATATAATACGATCCACCCTACGTGCCTTGGACCAAGCGGGGGAGTATATATGCCCAGCGCGAATGAAAAGGCGCGAACTCGAGTATCGCTTATAATCGTGACGTTGCGGAAGGCTTTTGCGCAATGAGCTCTGCCACGATTCCGCAATGCCGCAAATGCATACACTTGGTTGCGTGTGCGTCTGTCTTGTCGAAGTCACACGGGCGTATGTCGCGTTGCAGTTCGATACGAAGCATCGGCGAATATCTTGCTTGGTTCCCGTTTTGACTCTCGGCGAATGGGGCCGGTTGTATCGTATACGGTTAATGTAGACGCGTGTACGTGGTGACGTAGATGTGTCTATAATGTGGGATAATAGCAAAGCCGATGCGGGAGAGACTCCCTTCGAGAATGGATGGAAAGGGATGGGATGAGAGAGAGAAAGAGAGAGAGAGAGACAGAAGCAAACGGGGATGTAGATACGCCATGTTTCGCTTCTCGTTCGAGAAGTGAGCGATTCCAGCAACCGGAATGCTCCTTTGTCTTTACTCTCGTTTCTCTCGCTGCTCGCGAGATTTTCATAGCCTTCCATCCCTTCGCAGCCCTGCGCAACCGGCACGCCGGCTCAAGCCTCACAGATCCGTCCTGACTTCACAACGATCAACCACCACCGGCTCACACGCCCCCTACAATACCCACCCTTGATTCACTGCTCGCGGATGTATAGGAAACGACACGATCTCAACCACCCTCTACACTGTACGTGTTCCGCTCTTTTCGTCGCTCTTCGCCGTGCAGACGATGCTGATTATAACCCTCCCGCTACGATTGTACGCGACGTTGAATGCGCCCCGTGCATGTACCACGCGAGCACATCACACCAATGGATGCAAGCGAATTTCAATTTTCCTCGGTCTTATGGACTTGTTCGCTTTTCCGAAGCTATCGAGCGGCTGTCGTTTTTTCTTCGTGTCCTTCGCGCCAGGGAACGACGACGATGGTTTCTCTGTCCTTCTTCGAGCGAAGAAGGCTTGATGTACTTGGGTACTGTTGGAATAATGATTTGTTTCGTTCAACCAAGGTAGCGAAAAGGTGTAGGAGATGATCCCCCTAAGGGAGAATGCTCGTAATTTCAAAGATATTCAACATAATTAAGATTTGAAAGCGTTTACTACTGGCATATTTATCTATCTTACGATTGGCATATTTGAAATATTCAATACATTAGGGTTTCAATAGAAAGATTTCCTTTTTTTAAAGCCTTACACAAGGATCATCTTGGACACTCCGGTGGTCGAGATGATTCCTAGGGTGTAGACAAGTTGATCCCACGGATCGTGGTGCTCCTATGTGGGGATTTTTTTTTATTTTGCAGACATTAGGTAAATGTAAATAAACATTTGCTCGAGTTTCCAACACCTTTGTATATATTAATCATAGGTATACAACATAAACTGAACTTACGAGTTAAGGAGTTACCACCACTTGCGATTTTGAAAAAATCGATTTTTTTATTGCATTTTTTTGAAGTATACGTATCTGAGAATATGTCCTGAAAATTTCAAGTCGATCCGAACAAAGTTGACTGAGATATGAGCGTTGAAAGAGAAGAATCCGTTGTGAAAACGACCGGAAATTGAAACTTTAAACGCGTTTTTCTCAAAATGGCATTTCTGAAGTCGGTGACCAAGATTACTCGAACACTAATGAACCGATCTTCTTGAAATTTTGCAGGCTTATTTAATACATAAAAATGTAGTCTTTAATCTTTCGATTTTTTTTTCGAAAAAAATGGCCGTTTTATAGCCAAAAAACGGCCGTTTTTCGTTAAAATCGAACCATTAACTTTGACTGTCTGCCATTTTGTGAAAAATGAATATTTTTAAAAATCCTTCGATTAAAGACTAGTTTATACTTATATTTGACTAAATCCATCCGCATTTCTTTTTTCAGATGATCCACTTCGCCGCAATGTTGGTCACCGCAAACCGTGTATATAAAAACATTATTTCATTGACGGCCATTTGCCACTAAACAATGTAATGTTTTTCAATAAAAAAATTACTGAAAGTTCTTCAAAATGTGTTCTTTAAGATGGTATATTGATCGATTAAAAAAGTTTTGTAGTTTTCTTTAAAAAAAATCATGAAAAAGGCCTTTTTTTGCGTTACAAGTGGGGGTAACGCCTTAAATTACCTTTATATTATAAGTTTTATCTCACCCAACTAGAATTAAACTAAACCAGTCTTCTACAACCAGTCTTAAATCACGTAGGTATATCAGTTATTTTTTGTGAGATGAATTATACATTAGGAGTAGAGTTTGAACATAAGTAGACCGTCTACTTGACAAAACTAAAGTAGGTACGTTATTTGTGTACGAGGTGATCCGTAGGGATGATCTTGTACACCTAGACGGGAGTCATCTTGCCCCAAACTCAACTTTTTCATTCATTGCTCGGTAACATAACATATAAATATTCCACTGTTACCACCCCAACCAAAACCCAAATTGGGCATATTATAAAGCCACGAACACAACAATGATTGCAACTGACAGTATACAATAAAAGTTGTCTAACCTTAAAGTCAACCTTGCCTTAGATCAACAGCTCACAATTTGAATTTTGTTTTACCAAATGTTTTACCAAAGAATATCACTAGATAGCGTTAATAGTATCTCGCTATTGAAAATGATCATCTTACTTCATGGTATCAACTTGTACACCTTTCTTCTACACTTGGCTTTTGTTTTGTTGGAGGCAAGTTTATTTTCATCTCCTTTTATCTAAATATTTATTCGACCGTTTTTTTTGCATTGGCTTGAATTATGTTATACATAATTGAAGTATTATGTTGTACATAATTCAAGCCAATTATGTTATACATAATCAAAGTATTGTGGTATACACAATTCAAGTGTAATTTTTTCACATTACACATTATCCATGATGCTTATATCATCGCAAAAATTATACACAAAAGGAATTGTCTGCGATTTTCCCAAACTCACGAAACTCCCTAGACGATGACAGTAGCAATTTCGAGTCGTTTAGGCTGGTCGTTGTACAATGAATATACAAGGCCCTATCAAGTGAAGACCTACGATCAAAATACCCGCGTAGATACACACACAATTGAAATGAGAGCTCAATTCAGTCGTGTGAACGATAGTTCTTAAATCAATTTTAAACCTTTGACGGCGTTATTCTCGAAACCATATTTTTTATATCAGAAAGACATAATCCGGAAGGTCTTGAAGTTTGCTTCGTTGGAATGCAACGATTTTTTCTCTGCTTTATTTTTATTATTATCGAAAATCATATTGTATAGATTTGGGTTGTACATTGCTAAATAAAAAGCCTCAAAATGGATCGAGGTACTGTATGAGTTCAATTAAAAAAAACATCAACACAAGTTCATTGTATTAGTTCAAATTGAAAAAAACATTACGTTGAATTCCAACGATGCAAACTTCAACATCATTGATTAGGGCAGTTTTCATCCGATTACTTGAAATTTTAACTGTAGCTTCCCAGATATATTCGCTAAAGAAGTACACATGATTTTTACGATTCATAAATTACTTTCTTTTTTTAAAATGAATAAAAGCCTATTTTTCAGCGAAAAATAGATAAATTCATTCAAAATGATGTCATTTTGCTATTACAAACCATACTTATTAATAATCGTGTGTACTTCTCTAACAAAAAATAATATAAATGACGACTTTTTTTGTTCTTGGTGCTAATCCATAAAAGTTTCGCTTCCTTCCGCAGAGCACCTAAAAAGGCTCTTAGTCTAGCTACGACTGAGTCGCCATTTTGTATTTTTTTTCCATAATATATTTTCTTTTGTAGAGGTCAACACATCTAGAATAAACCCTCAAAACCTCATTTTGATTACTCTTTTTAGTATTGTTGAAAGAAATCCCCAAAAATCTCTTTGTTCTGTGAGCCATATAGATGTAACACGTTAAAGAAGTGGAAACGTGTTAGCCATACTGAATAGAGTTTTCGTTGAATGTCCACCTCGCAAGAAATCATTTACCCGAGTCCAATTAATATTTTGGTAGAGTTTAATAGATTTATTCGCGTACTGAATGAATTAATCATTTTATCCAAATACAAGTACATGTTTGGTAGGAAAAATCAAATTGAAATGTTCAGTAGGCGTAAGAAAACCTTCTGAGTCAGAGCGCCGCGTTGTGTGCTGATCGTATTATGAAAAACTTCAAAACCTAAGCTTCGCAATTTTTCAAATAAAAGCCCACTTACCGATATAAATTTAAAACCAGTTCGGCTCCGCCATTTTATGGTCGTGAGGTCTGGAATTTTTTGTACATACACCAAAGGGAAAGATAATTGCCGACGGTTGATACATTTATTTTGGCAGGTTTTTTCTACAGAAATCGCCCAACCATTTTTTAACATGACCATTCAGAAAACAACGCTGTAAATCTGGAAAAAAAGATTTTGTATGATAATTGAAACAAGGAAATTAAATATACGATAAAAGAACTGTCGTCGCGTTCCAACGATGTAAACTTCAAGACCATTCGGATTGTAATAAAATACTATCAGTCGTACATACACATTTCTATAAAAAATATTGGGATGTTGAATAAGTTCTCGCTGTTTTTTCGTTAACATTAATGTTTCATTAATAAAAATCATTCCTAACACTTTTAAATGCTTCAAATCCAATTGGAAGAAGATAACCTGTGATCCTGTCATTTTTACATCGACGCCATTACTCCCATTACAATGTAATTGGGGTAATGTAATGAATAATGGCTTTTTTATACATTACTGCATGTAATGTTATGGGTCCGCAACCCTGGTCGTAGCAGACAAACGTCTCACTTCATTGAATATTAAACAAAGATCGAGTAGACAGAGATTCAAATCCAATTCTATTTAAGGGGCCAGTCCACTTTGGACCCACGAAAAAGGCCATTTTCGCGATTTTTTGAGGATTTTATAAAAGATATGAATATAAAAGTTGTTGGGCTTGATAAATAAAGTCTTGAAATACATTTAAAAAAAATTTAACTCATTTTCATTCATTTTTAAGTACAAAAACTATAGTTTAACGTAACGCCTCAAAAATAGGTGGGCTAGGTAGCTCCACAACAACTCGGCAACGGCTTGTCTGAAACAAAAAATCAAAGTCCATTGGATTCAGTACGACACCAGCTACAAAATGACCCTCGGATATAAAGTTTTATCAAAAAATAAAAAAAAATGGCAGATGGAAAACGAAAAAAGTTTAAAAAACGCCGTTTTTCGCAAAAAAGTATAAAAATCAAAATGTTAAAACCATCGAGGGTCATCTGGTTGCGAATCGTGTTTACAATATGTGGTTCAAATTTCAATAGAATCAGTTTATTAGTTTTGAAGTTTGAAGTTTATACTATGAAAAGCTCTTACCTAAACTCAATCGGCAATTCCTGCACCGTACAAAATCCCTTCTGATTGCTCATCATCATCGATTTCTTCAAGTCTTGCTTGCTTTCGATTTTTTGAAATTTTCAAAGTGGACTGACCCCTTAATTGAGAGCAGTTATCTCTCTGAATATATATCATTAGGGAAGATTGAAAAAAACGTGTTTTTGGCAGAGGGTTGATAAAGTACCATCAATGACACTTGCTCACTGTAAGTTCGACTATACATACTTTATTCACTTCCTCCTTTTCTCCCTCTCTGGTCTGTCCCTTTTTTCATGTCGCACGACACGTTTTCCGCGTCTTCCTCGGGAGAGTTAGTGTCGTCGCTTGTGCCGGTTCTTCAGGCTTTCGGGAATGTAGGTGGTTGCACAGGTTGACGGCGCTCTAATTTCCGATGGGACACGTGACTGGAATCCTGGGCAATGAGCATCTCTTTTCGCCCTCTCTCTCTCTCTCTGGCAATTCTATACGCTTTCCCGAACGTCAAGAGGGTTGTCCATCTCCCTCCTCACCCTTTCAAGAGCCTTTCGTCCCCTTCTTCTTCCATGAGGATGATTTCACGATTTATCACGACTCCTTCGTGTTCCCGTCGTCTCACTCCATTCATCCCACTCTTCCACTTGTCAAATGTTTCTCGCGTACGTTTCTCCCGGTCTCGCTTTTTGCCACCGAAACGTACATTACCCACGTGAGGCAGGCACGCAAATATTATCAGTGATTCGGTGCGCACCCGTCGACAAAAAGCCCTGAAAAACAAACGACTCGTTTTGTTTTTCACGAGCCTCGCTCGTGTAGGGTTCGCGATCTAGCGCGTAAAATAAAAAGACAAAAATGATCGAAAAAATCAAATTTCACAGCATCGAAGCTGAGTCATGGGAAATCTCGTGTGTTTGCGACGACACGAACCTGGCTGGGCGATAACGCGTTGACGTATCTGACGACGAGAATCGCGCTCGTCACTCTGGTGACGACGAAGGGGAAAACGCGAGCGCGCGAGTGAAAAATAAAAAATGATGGTACATGAGGAACGATAAATATCAACGTATTATACACCATTATTTATTACGTACCGCGTTCAACCGCTTTCCCTCTTACACATTTTTCCATTTATGACGAAAATGTATCCCTTAGTTGAAAAAATAAAGATAAAAGGAGAAACAAAAAACGTCTTTTCCATTCGTATAAGGGTGTGTACATGAAATTCGCGATAGGGCAGAATGCTCGAGTGGAGCTGTCGCGAGACGTTTTGTCCTGTGCATAATGCCCTATTGGGCGAATTGTCGATTCGCCATTATGCATCAGTTGACGCGAGGACGAGTTCCTAGTCCTTCGTAGCTTATCGGCGTTGAGTGGCGGGCCTCCGGAGGCACGGAAGAGGCAGATGCAGGAAAAAGCTTCCCTCAACGAGGCGAAAAGGAAATCCACGAGGAAGAGAGAGAGGAAGCAAGAGAGACAGATAGAGAGAGAGAGAGAGAGGGGGAAAGAAAATGAGAACGAGAATTTGACAGATCTTCATAAAGGCACACACAACTGTGCTGCTGCGATAAGAGAATCAGGCCCAGGCATCTCAACCCCGTTCTTCACCCCTCTCGCGACGAGGGTTGCGAAAGAAAGACAGAGAAAGATAGATAGATAGAGAGAGGGGGGAGAGAGAGGGGAGTGAGAGAGAGAGAGGGCTCCCTCCCACGAATGGCAAGCCAGTTTCCCACCCGGCCACTCAGTCAGTACGCCGCTATCATTTTTCCACACGAGTGGGCGACCGCGGTCTGCGACGCGCACTATATGCGACACGCCATGCGCTTTTCCTCGTCAACTTTTCCGATACAAATATATACGCGGAACAGTGACTTCGAAGACTCCGAGAACAGTCGTCATATTAGCCAACCGTCCGTCTACTCAACATTATGTAAACCCCTGTGTCTTTAAGGCGTTACCCCCACTTGTAGCGCAAAAAAGGCCTTTTTCATGAATTTTTTTAAAGAAAACTACAAAACTTTTTCAATCGATCAATATACCATCTTAAAGAACACATCTTGAAGAACTTTCGGTAATTTTTTTATTGAAAAATATTACATTGTTTAGTGGCAAATGGCCGTCAATGAAATAATGTTTTTATATACACGGTTTGCGGTGACCAACATTGCGGCGAAGTGGATCATCTGAAAAAAAATGCGCATGGATTTAGTCAAATATAAGTATAAACTAGTCTTTAATCGAAGGATTTAAAAAAAAAATATTCATTTTTCACAAAATGGCGGACAGTCAAAGTTAATGGTTCGATTTTAATGAAAAAAAAAAACGGCCGTTTTTTCGCTATAAAACGGCCATTTTTTTCGAAAAAAAAATCGAACTTTAAAGACTACATTTTTATGTATTAAATAAGCCTGCAAAATTTCAAGAAGATCGGTTCTTTAGTGTTCGAGTAATCTTGGTCACCGACTTCAGAAATGCCATTTTGAGAAAAACGCGTTTACAGTTTCAATTTCCGGTCGTTTACACAACGGATTCTTCTCTTTCAACGCTCATATCTCAGTCAATTTTGTTCGGATCGACGTGAAATTTTCAGGACATATTCTCAGATACTTATACTTCAAAAAAATTGCAATTAAAAAAAAATCGATTTTTTCAAAATCGCAAGTGGGGGTAACCCCTTAATCGTTTCAAGGACTGCACGGTCGAGAAAGTCAACGATTCGTTGAAAAAAATGTCCGTCTTCGAAACAGATGTGCCGATAGTCAATGTTGAAGTGATCTAATGGCCCGCATTGAAATTTGTGTCGTTGGAAAGCAACGATTTTATTCTCCATTTTTTACTTTTATTATTCTCTGAAACTATTTACGCACGTCGAGACCGTAAGTATCTAATAAGGATACGTAAAAAAGTGGGAGCGATTTTCATAACCAGAGTCGGCGGGAAAAAATATTTCAGCGATGAAAAAAATATTATTTCTCGTTGCATGGCATCGATGCAAACTTCAACGTCATCTCCCGAGTAGAAATTGTTCTGGCCTGTCTGAGTTACGGCCTAGTAACTGGCTCGCCTAATTGAGCTCATACGAACTGACCAATGGTTGACTCGCTATGAGCTAGTAATATTGTGAATGTTTTGTTATCCAGCCCTTGTCTAGTCACTGCCCAGCTGATCTTGTTCACAAATGACAAAGTGAGGTTATGTGACTTCGTATAGTTCCATCGAGCGAATGGCTCATGGCTGACTAGCTAACTTGAGTTTTAGATGGTTTTGCAAAAGAAAAAAATTCTCAGGTGGGTATGACGCCATGACCTAGCCAACACTAGTTAACTGTGGCTATGCGCCCCTTGGTTAGTCACTGCCCAGCCAAGCTTGGTCACGAATGATAAAGTGTGGTTATGTGACTACGTGTAGTTCTATCGAGCGATTGGCTCATGGCTGGCTAAGCAACTTGAGTTACAGATGGCGTTGCGAATGCAAGCATTCTCATGGTGAGATACCTAATTGCAAGTAGGTATCTCGCCTTGACCCAGTCAGCTATGCGGCTGTGCACCCCTTGGCTAGTCACTGCCCAGCCGATATTGGTCACAAATGACAAAGTATGGTTATGTGAATACGTGTAGTTCCATCGAGCGACTGGCTTATGGTTGGTTAAGCAATTTGAGTTACAGATGACGGTGCAAATGAATAAAATCCTCAAGTCGGTATATCGCGATGACCTAGCCAACACTTCCGAACTGCGGCCGCACTAGCCGAAATAAATGATCGGACAAATACAATTTGAGGTTATGTAATTCTATGCGATTATCGCTCTCAATGCGAACGCAATTGGGTCATTGATTCGATAATATTAATTACATTTGTTAATCCATCCATTTTTCAATAATCTGACATTGTGGAGTGTAACATATGTAGACGATTAGAAAATTCAGAAATTAAACAAGTAGAATTGGCTCAGTGGACAACGTCACAACTCATCACCCAGAGGTCCCGGGATCGAAACCACGTTACGGCGTAAGCGTTTGTCTGAGATAATTTAAAATTCAACCATTAATATATTTACAGCGCAAATATCATAACCCTAATTAATGAACGACGAAGAATATCGTAAAAGGGTCCAATGATGTAAATAATGTGCAAAAAAAAATCATGAAAATATAAACATATAGCCGCAAATATTTTTTATCTAATCGTCACGTAATTTTTTGTTCCCAGTCGCTAGCTGAAAAAAACTATGTCATGGCTAGGTCAGAAATATAATACAGTCCTGGGATATTTCTTTCTATCTAGTCACCATCTAATTTTTTGTATTCATTTACTAGAGGACCAAAGCGTTACAAGGCTCGGTAGTCAATCGCTAAGACGGCTAGCTAATGGCGATTCGAAACATCACTTTACTAGCTTGTGGCTAGGCGGTGATGAGTTACGTTTTCCACTCGGGCTTCTCCTATATGTGTGTGACAAAACCGCCAGCCAAAATCTTCATGCAAACCGAAAATTTTCTCGGTCGATAGTAACTTTAGTTGGACGATCGAATAAGCCCCCGCCTAATAAGCCCTTGGTACAACCTATTGGAGAGAGAAATAACGAGAGAAGAAATTGGAGAGATTGGAGAAAGAATGTAAAAAATTATTTAATAACTTGACAATCATGTCGTGCAGAAATTGTCGTAGAGATCCAATTGGATTCCGATACTTGTTCCCACTTTCTATACTAAAACGTCACGCTCGCACATTGGACTCTATTCGGGATACTCCATTGGAATCAAATTCACAAATCCAATTTAAGTCCTCAAGGATTCCTACATTATTGAATAAAATCCGATATGGTACTAGATAGATCCCATCGTATTTTGTACGTTGAATTTTCCAAACAAAATTTACAGAGTGTCCTGTTATGAACGGATAATCCTGCAATTGTTTGTAGGCCAGATCATGTCCTACTATATGCTGGAATTTCAGTTTAGTAAAAGTCTCATGGTTTTCGAGATTTTGGGCTTTGTGCTATTTAAAGAAAAATTATCATCCGCTGTTGGTTTTTCGTATGCCATTTCTACAAATGATATTAAGCGACAATAAATAAGCAACTTTTTGAAGTAATTGGCACGATATGCGTAGTACATTTTTTGTTACACCGCAGGCTATCAAAGTCAGATGTTCGAATTGGTTTGGATGAAAAGTCTGCATAAGATCTTTTTTTATGAAGTTTCCTCAACATTTAAGGTTAAAAAGGAGACCTTTCTAGATAAAACAAATAACCAAGAGTATTTTTTGTTAAACCGGGTCAAAAAAGTTATCATTGGTAAAAGTGGCATGCGAAAAACCAAAAGCAGATGATTTTTATCTCGAAAACTGTAGGAGTTTTACGAAACTGCAATTTCAGCATATAGTAAGACATGATCTGAGCTATCGACAGTTGTACGATTATCAATTCATAACAGGACCTGTATGTTGATCCTGTATATTGACCAAATAAATCTTACATTAAAACAGCATATCTGAAAAATCGATTTGAATCACATAATTGAAAATCCACTGTGATTATCGTTTGTTTTTTTTTTATTTTACTGCACTTTGACATAATATCACCACACACGTACATGCTCACGAAGCCGATTTTTTTCTCGTGACTTTTCACATATTTTTTATTCGAACGTGGGAAGAATTCTTAAACGGCGTTTATCAGGAAACAGTGCAGAATCCAATTAAACCCCGAAGAGGACTCTCTATATGCGGTGTCCTAACAAATACCTATAAAGATATGGGTGCATCTTGGGACTCCCCAACAAATTTGTGCACAGGCTCACGAAAGGATATTATTCTTTGGGGGATCCAACAAATTTCGGTTGAAAATTTCAAATAAATTTTTTTTTTCAAACGACGTCAATCGGGAAATAGCGCGGAATCCACATAGATTTCAATGTAGACTGCCTATACGTGCGACGTCCTTTTCAAATCCGCATAGAGATGTGGTAGGATCTGAGAACTCCCAAACAAATTTCTGCACGGGAATGCCCTTTTTCCATTTGCGCGTGACAAAACCGAAAGCAAAAATCATCCTCCAAGTCGAAAATTCCCCAGTTCAACAGTAATTTCAATGATCCCCCGCCTAATAAACCCTTGCACAACCTATTGAAGAATATATATTGATTATATATTATATTGATTATATTGATTATATAGATTTAATATAGATTGAATATAGTGGAAAAGAAGAAATATTGGTAAAATAATTTCAAAATAAAATAACTCTACCATCGTAAAGTTAGCTCCAATTTAAATTTCCCATCTCGATCGACTGCACGAGATCCTATTCGGTTCAGAATCGTTTGGGGTTTCGAGTCTCGCAAGAAAACGACCGCAAAGAAATGGCGTTCGAACATCTGCATATAGGTATATATACGAGCAAATTTCTTAGCATATATATGTATATATACGTACACATAAATAACCTAGAAGTGGAATCAAGGGGTGAGGATGGGTGGTGCGAGCGGGGATTAAAAATAGCGTATATATAGAGCTCTGGACGGGGCTGCTCTAGGTGGGAAACGATTCGGTATCTCGTCCCGACGTCACGGGGGTCTGAAATATGAGAGATACGATGGACCTCGGCCCCCATTCTACCGCGTTCCATACCCCCTCCCTGCCCCTTCTTCGCCGATGGTGCATTAGCGCTAATCTCCGCTCTTTAGTCCTTTCTTTATCTTTTCTGCTCGCGTCTCTTTCTCTCTTTTTCTCTCTTCCACCGCTCTTCATTCCTCCTACGAGCACTCCTCCATAGAACATCGCTCTCCGGATCGTTCTCTATCATTTTCCTTCTCTCTTGCGCGATTCCTCTTGGCCCTTGCTTATCCATCTACACTTTTTGTACTCTATCCTCTCTCTCTCTCTCTCTCTCTCTCTCTCTCTCTCTCTCTCTCTCTCTCTCTCTCTCTCTTTCTCTCTCTTTCTCTCTCTCTCTCTCTCTCTCTCTCTCTCTCTCTCTCTCTCTCTCTCTCTCCCTCTCTCTCTCTCTCTCTCTCTCTCTCTCTCTCTCTATCTCTCTCTCTCTCGCTCTCTCCCTCCCCCCTCCCCCTCCCCCCTCTCTCATGTATAGGCTTTCGCGTGTGTAGCCGAAGATAGGAGGCGATAAAAAGACGAGCGAGCGGAATAGAAGACTGAGAGAAAAAAGTATAGAGCAAAAAGACAAATTCGACGTATATAGGATAAATACCTGGTCCCAAGGATGCGTGCGTTCAAGACGCCTGGACTTTCTGCTCTTCGTGTGTATCCGATCTCTCTGCGGGTACAAGAGCCACGACAAGAGAAGCAGAGAGAAACAGAGAGAGAGAGAGAGAGAGAGAGAGAGAGAGAGAGAATGAGATGGCCTGATGACTTTCGGGCTTATCGGAACCGATCTAATCGTACGATCCGTTATTTTGGGGGTCTGGCTATTTGGGAATAACTTTGAGTCTCCTCGCGTTCTCTTAGTCTCCCTCTTTCTCTCGCTCTCTCATCCACGAGCGCGTGTGCGTGCGTGTAT
Organism: Ophion obscuratus; assembly: GCA_964007375.1. NCBI lineage: Eukaryota > Metazoa > Arthropoda > Insecta > Hymenoptera > Ichneumonidae > Ophion > Ophion obscuratus. The sequence goes on from OZ023319.1 coordinate 29,610,726, forward strand.
GCTCGGCGGAGAGTTTTGACGTTCGGAATCTCATTAGCGATCGTCAAAAAACCGGCCTACGAGAGATTAAGTGTATTAAATTTGAAATCGAGAGAAAGAGACGGTGGCTAAGGCGAGTAGGCGGGAGAAAGACGAGGAGAGTATCTCGCGATGGGAGCGCGCGAGAGAACACCTGTCTGAATGAGGACAGGATCATCGGACCAGACAGAATCACCCGGGGTACGAGATAAGAGATATGGGAATAAAAATTATATCGTCTGACCATCGTTGGAAATGGGATTTCAAGGCCTCACCGCAGGCCAAGACACGACTCGATCGGTATAAAATTTGTTCAATGATCTTTGAGTGTTCAATTTTTGTTTGCCTTTATCAAAAGCTCATTCGTTCGAGATAATTGGTGGAATTCGTCAAAAATAATTCCGAAAAACATCGAGATCGAGAATCACGGATATGGAGAAAAAAAACCCCCGCACAATTGGATTTATATGAATTTCATTTGATTTTTTAGCAAATATATGAATTTTATCTGAGTTTTTAGTGATTATGTGAATTTAATCTGATTTTTTAGTGATTATATGAATTTTATTCGATTTTTTTAGCAAATATGTGAATTTCGTTTTATTGTTTAGCAAATATGATTTTTATTTGATTTTTTAGCAAAGATATGAATTTAATTTGGTTCTCTCGCAACATGCGAGTTTTATATGATTTTTGAACACACATATGAATTTTATTTGCCTCTTTAGCAAATATATACATTTTCTTTGATTTTTTAGCAAATATATGAATTTTATTCGACTTTTTGCAAATATGTGAATTTTATTCGATTTTTTTTAGCAAATACGTACATTTCATTTTATTTTTTAGCAAATATATGAACTTCATTGGTGGTGGGAAAAAAGTGATTTGAGGAGTGACTTCGAAGCGTTGTATACTTGCATACATCGCAACGTTTTTATTAGATCGATCTCGTGACGTTGCATGTCCTGTGCGACGCAGTTGAATGACGTGTCGACGATTTGGAAACAACTTCTCAGTCCCTCGATCTCATTCCCGTCACCTCGATACATATACATATGTATACACATGGACATACCGTACCAATATGTTGGAGCTTATGGCGAACAGACTACTCTACACTCTTATCGTTCTCCCATCTACTTCGAGCTTATCTCTTCTCGTTCGGGGCTTTCTCATTCGGGTAAACCTTGGACCAGGAATCTTCGACAGCCACCAGGGAGAGAGAAAGATAGAGTGAGCAAGAATCGATATCCCGGGCTCGTTAGTTCCTCCAAGTGGTTCTGCCTGTCTCACGAGTCTATCTTTTCAGGAATTTATTTCACAATTCTCTCTCTCTCTCTCTCTTTCTCTCTCGTCCCAGCAGTCTATATATACCTACGTATTCTTTGCTTATCCATAGCTGATCTCTGGATGGAATGCTCTCTTCAATGGTGAAATTCTCGAAAATATGTTTACACACTGATTGGCTAATTATTATTGATAAATCGACACTGAAAGTCCGTGACAATCTTCGTCCAGTACTGTTGTAAAGTTACATTCGACGATCGCGTCTACAAAAATTGAACACGAAGAACAAGCCTACGAAATGCTACAGCGAGACATATCTGTCGGTCATAAACAGTAGCTGATTCCTCTGATCTCGTTCAGAGTCAAGAAGATAAGGATTTTCCTGCATCGCCTTCAGTGCAGATGTGCTACACAAACTGTTTTGTCCAAAAGCTGACTTGACATCCAGATGCACCATGTCATCTAGTTGGATCGACCTCTCTGTAGCTGGTTACAAATGTTCCTACAGGAAAGACACATCATCGTATGCCCCTCATCCTAGGTCCCTCATACCGATGGAGTAATCATTGATTCGTTGAAGTTTTGGATAGACTCGTTAATGCGCCCATTCATACGCAATAGCTCGTGGCTACGTACGACTGCATCGTGTCTACGGCGATGTTTTTTTTTTCGAATTTTTGACACGATTGCTTCGTTCGGAGAGTTTAATATCGAGGGCCGCGAAGAGTGGAAAGGGATCTGGTTAAATGAACATGTATCATCCGGAGAACGAAAGCGAAAGGGTGCTGCGATGTGTTGCAGAGCATTTGGGGGAGAGAAATAAAAGGGTAAAATACAAACTCTCCACTTCTCTCTCTCTCTCTCTCTCTCTCTCTCTCTCTCTCTCTCTCTCTCTCTCTCTCTCTCTCTCTCTCTCTGTCTGTCTTCCTCTCTTTCACTTTTTCCCTTGTCTCCCTTCGTCATACAATTCCTGTTGAATTTGTGATTGCCTGGTCATCGGGTACGTAGGTGTTGGGCCATTACACTGCTCCCATATACGAGCGCGGTTGCCGTAGATATGATCGAAAACATTTTCAAAGCCCTCCACCACGTTTAAAACTACACGCGACCCGCTGAAAGGTCCCGGACACTTTTCGGACAATAACCAATCGTCCGGCACCCTGAGCCCATTTCGTTATTCAATTACACCTCGCTTTTTTATTATTTTCTTTTCGTTTGTTTGTCTATCGATCTATATAGGAGTAGCAGCATGATGCACGTGACACGTGTGTGCCATCCGCAGATCAATTTGCGGCCCGCTATGCTTGGTTTCTCTTCGATTTTGCATTTGAATCATGGGGAATTCAAAAGAGAGCGGTCTCACTCCTATTGGAAAAAATCAAGATAGCAATGAGTATGCGATGTTTCCATTTAAGGGGTTATGCCTAGTTGCAGAAGTCGAAAAATCACCTTTTTCAAAAACCAATATATTTTGACAGTAGAGTGATTCCGGGGGAGTTGGCCATGAGGGAGAGATGGCCAAGAGAAATGTTTCATAGAACCGCGCACTAGAGTTCACAGGTTACTGCTTAACGGAGACTTTGTCCTTGGAGTGCCATATTTCAGGTGTTTACATTTTATTTTTTTTTAAAGGAAACGAGTATAGCTTTTTGAGTGCGGTTTTTTCTTGCTTTTATTCATGATATACAGAACGTTACAAATTTTTTTTTTTTAAACCAAAATGGCGGCCGTTGCAGCTCCGCGAAAACAGGTCCTCAAATCACGGGAGGTAAACGGCTGACATCACTGCCCCTTCTTTGTTGATCTGAAACACAAATTCAAAGCATATTATCAATCTGTGATCCTTTGGTCATGGAATGACGGATGGGTTTTTCGTTTAGTACAAATTTCGGAAAATGGCGGCAATTAAAAAAAAATCGAATTTTCGCGTTTTTTTTCGCATAAAAAGATAAATAATAAATGCAAAAATGTATCTATCGAAAATACGATCCGTCATTCCGTGAAGACATATTTTCTGAGTATGCTCTCCAAATTTCAGGTCGATATGTTAATTACAGCGGTCAGGAGAATGTCAGCCGTTTTTAAAAACGTGTTTTCGAGAAAAACGCGTTTAAAGTTTTGTAATGTGTTTACACAAATGTGTTTATAATTTTAGTTTTAAGGCTTTCACGGCTCTTTATGTAATGAGAAGAGTATGTGGCTTCCGGATGGAGGCCGTGTTGAGGATCAGCGTTGTGCCGACGTTTCGCAAACGTTACAGTCTGCATCATCAGGGCTGAGAGCTCCGATACTGAAGCTCTCGTGTCTCAGGTATTCCTTATATAGTTGCAGTCATCGTTCTGGATCGCTGCACCAGCCAATCAGATGTTTTAATTGATCAGCTGGTCAATTAAAAAAACCGGGAGGACGGTGTGCCAAATAGGATTGACGTGATATCCTCCATCTCTGTTTAGATTGTCCGGATGTTTTCGGATTTCCAAGCCTTCTCGGTGTTTCCTGGAAAAATAGCTGTTTGATGGGGCCAGGCTTTGGGCTTTTTCGAACTGGATGGCATGACCAGTCTCCATCCAATGTTCGGCCAGCGCTGATTGTGTAATATGGCCATATTTGATACACCGTTGATGTTCTTTGATCCGTGTACTGATCTTCCTCCCGGTTTCTCCTATGTACACTTTACCGCATGAGCAGGGTATCTTATATACTCCTGGTGCACTTAATGGTGGTCTTTGGTCTTTTGCACTCGGAATCACTTGTGCTAGTTTCTTCTGAGGTTTGAAGATGACTCGCACGTTATGTTTTCCAAGGACCCTCCCTATGCGATCGGTTATGCCCTGAAGGTATGGAAGGGAAGTTGTTGCGGTTATTTGTCCTTCATTCTCCCTATCAGGTGCTGTAACCGTTTTTGGATCAGCTATTTTTCTTTTTAGATTTTTGATCGTTCTTTCGATGTTGCCTGGCTTGTAGCCATTGTCTCCTAAAGCTTTTCGTAGGTGTTCTAGTTCAACCTCCACGGAGTCTGGTTCGGAGATCGCTAGAGCTCTGTAGACCAGAGAGCTTATGACCGACTGTTTTTGGGAAGGGTGGTGATGGGACGTAGCATGGAGGTATCTATCCGTATGCGTTGGCTTCCGGTAAACTTTATGGCCCAAAGTGCCATCGCTTTTCCGTTGAACCAGTACATCCAGAAAAGGGATTTGATTTTCCTGTTCTATCTCCATGGTGAATTGAATATTGGGGTGCTGGGAGTTGAGGAAGGTTAAGAAATGATAGAGGTTTTCTTTGCCGTGACTCCAAATGACGAAGGTGTCATCGACATATCGGAACCAGATGGAGGGCTTGAGGGAAGCTTCTTGCAGAATTCTGTTCTCGAAGTTCTCCATAAAGATGTTGGCGATGATAGGAGAAATAGGGGAACCCATGGCTGCGCCTGAAGTTTGTTCATAAAATTGGGATTGAAATTGGAAATATGTAGAGTTTAGGCAATGTTCTATGAGGGGCAGTAGGTTAGGGGCAACTTTTTTGGAATTTTTAACTATGCTTAGGGTTTCATTGGTTGGGACGTTTGTAAACAGGGATACAACATCGAAACTCACTAAAATGTCTTCTGGTTGTACCTTGATAGTCTGGATCTTGTTCACAAAATCCCGAGAGTTTTGGATATGGGAGTTGTTGAGGCCTACGAGTTCCTGCAAAGGTTTGCAGAGAAAACGTGCCAAATGATATGTAGAACTGCCTATGTTGCTAACAATGGGCCTAAGTGGGATGTTGTTTTTGTGTATTTTTGGCAGACCGTAAAGCCTGGGTGGTAGGGATTCCTTGGGTGCTAGGGCTTTGGTTAGGTTTTCTGATAGACCAGCCTTCTTTAGAAGTGTTGTTGTTTTCTTTTCTACACTTGATGTGGGGTCACGTGATAATTTCTTGTACGTGTTGGTGTCCTCGAGCAGGTTCAAAATTTTACTGCAGTAGTCCGTTTTATCCATGATGACAGTTGCATTCCCCTTGTCAGCTGGTAGTATTAAGATGTCCTTGTTTTTCTTCAAATTGTGAAGAGCAAGGTGTTCTTCCTTCGTGATATTCTGCTGCGGAGGTTTTGCCTTGTGTAGAATATTGCTTATCCGTTTCCTGATGTCGTTGCCAGTATCCAGTGGGAGACGATAGATGGCCGTTTCCACCTGGCTGATGATTTCTCTGGTTGGAATTTCTGTTGGTGTAATGGCGAAATTGTGCCCTTTTGCGAGGACTGATGTTTCAGCTGCGGAGAGTGTGTGGTTACTTAGGTTTTTAACTGTGTGGGTTAGGATGGGCTGCTTTGATTGCGGACATAGTTTCCTGAATTTTTCTATTTGATTCTTGGATCTTAGGTCTGCACAGTGGAGGGCTTGTTCGTGAGTGACACGGTCAAGATCTTTCCACAGCTGTGGTTCCAAAGAGTCAGATAGACGTAGGTGAAGTTTAAGGAGTTTTTGGGAATTTTGGTCCAAAAGCTTTTTGGTGGCAGATATTCTCTCTTTCACCAGTCTCAGCGAGGCCTGGTGGAGGATCGTTTTGGCTTGTTTTGATGGAAAGGGGTTTTTCAATTGAAAACATTTTGGTACCACTTGATGGTCGCGGCACCTTTTTAGGAATGTTAACGAGCACAGTTGGATGTGCAGAGTTTTCCTGAGTTTGGAAAAGGTGTTAACAGAACCCAAAATAGCCTCTCCGTGTAGGCGTCTGATTTTAGTTTTAAGGCTTTCACGGCTCTTTATGTAATGAGAAGAGTATGTGGCTTCCGGATGGAGGCCGTGTTGAGGATCAGCGTTGTGCCGACGTTTCGCAAACGTTACAGTCTGCATCATCAGGGCTGAGAGCTCCGATACTGAAGCTCTCGTGTCTCAGGTATTCCTTATATAGTTGCAGTCATCGTTCTGGATCGCTGCACCAGCCAATCAGATGTTTTAATTGATCAGCTGGTCAATTAAAAAATGTTTATAATTACCGCTAATCGGCAATGCCTGATCCATAGAGGCATCCCTCCTCTTCTTCTAGCTGCTCATGTTGAGCCGCTAACATCTCCCGCTGCTCAATCCGGGACAAAGTCTCCCTTAATTCGCTTCGCGTCGTGCGCAGGTGTACGAGCAAAAGTTTGGCAACAAAATGTTAAGTAAATAAAAGCCTTTTAATTATTCTATCTACTGCTAAATTTTTTTAAGGTTTCATGTTTTACATTGTGGTGATGTTATTTTGTAAAAATAATGGTTACTTTAGTATTTCTTGAATAGTTCACGAACAGGGCTTTGTTATAGCCTCAAGATTTCGCATGCATTGTTTTTACTTGTTTACATTTTAGATGTGGTCATCTGTCCGGCAGATTAGGAGAGACGGCCACGTCAGTCGGTTTATGGTAGCCATAGTACTAGTTGTAATATGTTCAAGTAATTCATCTTTTCTACATTCGCTTCAGATGCTTAATAAGTACAAGAGAAAAGCAATTGCTCTACGAGGGAACTGGACTTAAGAATCATTTAAAGCAGCTATTAGTGCTGTAAAAAATGACGAATTGTCGGTTCGTGCGGTCGCTGGGACCTACGAAATACCTAGGAAGACCTTAGAAAGACGATATAAGAACAATGTCAAAAAATGTTGCGGAAAAAATTCTGATGGAACTCGTCTCATCGAAGACTGGCTTCAGTGGATAGTGTGCCAACTTTGGGTACACAATAGTTGTACTGATTTCGATTATATGTGTTCTAGATGTGACCAAAAGAAAAAAAAATTAAGAATCAAAACATAAAACCAAAGAGAAAACCAAGAGCATATTGCTGGGTCATCTATCAACTGGTCATCTCACCTCTACTGCTATGGCCATCACACCCGGATACTCCGGGAAAGATAGCCAATCGTGGTTATAAAAAATAGTAATTTTACGGTTCATCTGATAGGAGTTGGTTTTAATTTCGTAAATTATCTTAAAGTTAAATGTTCAAAGTTTAATTACAAATGAAGATAAGTTAATTTCATCTTATAAATGTTCCCCGAAAATTTCAATGTGACCGGATCAATATTGACAATTTTGACGCACATCGAAATTCGGTCCATGAAGTTCTTTTGCGTTGACTCGTGTGGCACCCACACATCGAGCTTCTTTTTGTATTCAGCCTTATTCAAGTGGTTCCAAACGGTTTTTTGTGCAATCTTTAGCTCCTGGGCAATCGAAACAGTGCTTACATGACGGTCAGACTCGACGGTTTCCATTATTTTATCGACATTTTCGACAATTGGCCGTCCAGAGCGTGGTGCATCTTTGACATCAAAATTACCGGAACGAAATCGACGAAACCAAAATTGCGCGTGATTGGCTGTTACAGTATCAGGACCATAAACACTATTCACATTTTCAGCCGCCTACTTTGCGTTTTCGCCTTCATCGAAGAAAAACTGTGAAACATGGTGTATTTTTACTTTGCCGGTGGCCATCTTTGACGCACGCTCAAACAATATTGAGTCAAGCAATCACAAAACTGTCTGAGATGTTTCTTTTAGTACGAAATCTTATCTTTCTAACGTCATCTAGCGTAATCCGATCGCACTTATACAACGCGAGATACAGATTACCAAAGCCGTCTATTGCAAAGATAATGGATTTCTTTTTACTACACCTAATATTGAAATATGAGCGGTCGTTTAAAAAACAACCTGTTCGACGATCTTCGTTAAACATTCGACGACCATTTTCCAATTATTGGAAGCCCTTCTTCATCATCCCTTTCGTGGCAACGCCCTTCCCCCCCCCCCCCCCCCCCAAAGCAATCATCGTGAGCCTGTACGGTCGCAAATTGATATTGTTTTTCAATCCGTGGTGCAAAAGTGGGATCAACCCTCTCATTGCCACTTGGAAGCTTCGCCCGTGAATTGGAGCTGTCACGAGCAAACCAGCACGGGCTTAAAGTCCTCCGAGGACGTTTGGCGAGGTGAGGTTTCTCTTGTAAACTCGTCAATCCTCCACTTAGACGAGGCGTCGATTCAAATTGAGTTTCTGACGGCAAGAAACTCCAGGAATCCTTCACTTTCGCGCAGACGTGACATAATCGTTTGATTCGACGAATGAACGAATGACAAGGTACGAGTGGACGTGATCCTTCCTCGATGGTGCTTGCTCCAAGGGCCTTCTCCCATTTCGTACTTAAATTGCTTTTCCCCACTAGCCACCAACGATTACACGAGGTAATACTCTTCATTGTCAGTTGGAAGACGAGTCGAGTGTGTTCCTTCGTGGCGCCCGCATTGTCCTTAGTCCCCCTCGGAAGGTTCTTTTCACCCTCGCAGATCCCTTTCGTCTTTGAGGTGGAGGCCCCTTGGACGCTTTCCAAGACATCCTGTCACGTGTCCCCAAGGAGGCACACACCCACACACCGGATCCTCCCGAGCTCACACCCATTCGGCACACACTGGCCTGGCACTTCCATGCGGCACTCTGATGCACAAAACGATCCCCGTCTTCCTGTCCAGGAAACGGATGTCGCACGTGCTCTTCGAGCTTGGCTGCCTTTTGCCAACTCGAAGGATATACGCTCTCTCTTTCGATGGGTACGCGCGGAACATTTTCAGGTGACCCGATGATGCTCGACTGGAACACGTGGCCTATCGCTAAAGCCGAATGAAAAGTATGCAGGGGGCTGTCTCGAAGATTTCGAACTGCATGGTTACCGTAAAACAGGATTAAATTGACATTGAGGGTAACTTTGAGAGTTTTTGGGGCTACTTTAACAGAGCGCCAAAATACGGTTTAAGGTGTTAAATGGGTTTAAAAAAAGAAGGAAAAGGATAAGGACAACGAACTTTGTTACATCTGTGAATGTGACTTCTGGTTCTACCGGGGTACTGCAGACTGGATATGCTGCATCACTTGCAAAAACTGGGTCTGCGGCGTGTGTAACAAAGGCTCGACCAATCTTGCCTATGAATGTTTGCTGTGCTTCTTTTTTAACTTTTTTTTTGTTTTGTCACTCAAATTTGTTGTTCAAGTTTATTATAATGTTGCTAAAGTTGATTGTAATGTTGCTCAAGTTGATTTTGATCCCAATGATATATATAAGATTAATTAAGTGCCTATAATAGTACCCTATTATACACAGACTATTTCTTTTTTAACTTCTTTTTGTATTGTCGCTCAAATTTGTTGTTCAAGTTTATTATAATGTTGCTCAAGTTGATTTTGATCCCAATGATAATTATAAGATTATTTAAGTGCCTATAATAGTACCCTATTATCCACAGACTATTTCTTTTTTAACTTCTTTTTGTATTGTCGCTCAAATTTGTTGTTCAAGTTTATTATAATGTTGCTCAAGTTGATTTTGATCCCAATGATAATTATAAGATTAATTAAGTGCCTATAATAGTACCCTAAGTACTTCATATTCCGATGTAAAATGTTTTCTTGTTACCTTAGGCCACCCTAGAAGTTTCCAAAAATCTTTTTTTTTGTTTGTTAAAAAGGTACCTATAAAATTATATTCCAAAAGATTATGGGTGTGAAGAATCTCTAAGTACTCGATTTTTTTTTGTTAAAAGTACCTATAAAATTATACTCCACAAGATTATGGGTGTGAAAAATCCCTAAGTACTCGATTTTCGAAGATTGTTGAAGATTAAAGGTATGGAAACATTATTCATGTCGCGATTTTCTACTAACTTTAAACGTGTTTATCTCAAAACTACATTTTTCAAGTCGGCCGGACTCATAACGCAAACAAATTTCAACCGATTTACTTGAAATTTTAACTGTATATTTATAATTACATTTTTTAAGGTACTACGTAGGATTTTTCTAATTTCATTGCATAGTACCTTTTTTATAAACAATTTTCTGACGACTTTCTCATGGCTTTTTATATTTTTTGTTTCAGAAATGCGCCATGTTGACGAAAAATAATATATAAAAAAAGTCTTACGTACTTCTATAGCTATTCTTATATATAATCGAAAAAAATTAGTGTCGCATCATAACTAAAAAATTATATGAGCTGTTGGTCCGGCCGTTGACCTTCCAGAAATGAATTTGACATGTATCATTGTGAAAAAATAATTTTGTATAGTCAATTACGTGTATAATAAAACCCCTATTTTGTAATTTCGATTTATTTTATAGTTTCGCTGAAAAACAAATCACAAAATATGCCCTTTTTTATGCCTCGACAGTCTTAATCTAGAGTCTTAATAAAGAAGGCAATTTGATTGTAAAAAAATCGTTGTTTTAAATTTATTTTCATGTATAATGCACAAAATATTTTTTTTACGAAAATGATGTCAAAGTAACCCTTAATCTTTGACATAAGTTGCATTTCAATACCTTGTCAAAGGAACCCCACACTTGAGGTTACTTTGACACTTTAAATATATATATATATATAGATATATATATATATATATATATATATATATATATATATATATATATATAAAATTGTAGCGGGAATGGTGAAGCTTGACTTTCTTATACATTTAATAGCCAAAGGACACACTGTTTTATTGGATCGAAAATAAGTTTAAATTTAGGAAGTTAAAAAAAAGTTACCTACAAAAAACTTCCAAAACCTGTTAAAAGTAACCCCATTTTACGGTAACCATTGATCACGGTCGGAATACTAATTTATGCAATTCCGTCACACAAATTTATACACTTGTGTATTATTTTATGAAAAAAGTATATATATATATATCTCGTTGAAGATCACCAAACGGATCTTACTTTCCTGCTGTTCATATCTCGCGGTCCATTATTCAAACGTGACGCAATTTGGCCGAGCATTGACACTATAATTCGTGAAATCCAAGCCACGCGCTTATAAATCTCTTTAGCTTCTTCGACGCTCCGAGCTAGCTTCCGAAGTGTCAAGCGCTCGGACGAGGGGGCAGGGATATTTTATTCATACGTGTATACGCGGAGAGTTTCTTTTTTTTGTCAACGCTGTCGTATACGGCTCAACGCTAATGGCTTAATGGCGAATCGATGTTCGGCGGTCGAGCACGATGGCTCGGACAAACCCGTCTTCCATACTCTTCAAAGTTATCGTCTCGATTGCGCGATTTTCAGCCTCGACGTATCCGCATCTTTGAATCTTTTTGCAAAAAGACGAGAAAAAAATCCGATATCGATCTATCCATCGAACGTCCAAATCTTGGCCTTCCACACTGAGAGAAAAAATCATTGATCCAATATCATTGGTGTTCTTGAATGAAATTTCGTTGATTCAATTGTAAAATTGTTGGTGTAAATAATCGGATTTATTAGTACAAGAAAAACCCTATTGAGTTTAATAACATGATAAAATTTAAAGTTTTTTTTTCATTCAAAAGATATATTGTTACCTGAAAACAATGAACTGCAACGAACAAAAAAAGCGTTTCAATTGATAAAACGAATACTGTTGATTCGAGTTCACAAGAAAAATTGAATTTTGCTCGTTTGATTCAGATAAAAAATTTATTGAGTAAATATGTTATTTTATTCTTTCACCATATCCTATATTGATTTCCAAGTAGATAAACTTCTTTTATTTCATGTACACCCTTGCGGGCTTTTTATATTTCCTCCTTTCTTTCTTCCTTTACAGAGCTATTGATTTCCAAGTACATTATTCGTTAAAATATTAATATTTTCTTTTGATTGAAAAATATTAAGCAAATGTCTGAATTAGTAAAAAAAAATTATGTGAAAATAAAATTTGTTTTTTGCGCATTTGGTTGAAAAAATTCAACCAAATCATGGCCTAGCGCCACCGAAATTATAGGTGCGAGGAAACCTGTAGTTCTCGGAGTAACCGCTAGGAGCCGCACGCGCGCTCGTTTCTCGTAAGCGTAGCGCGAACCGAAAATCTACTTAAAAGCCGGAGAACCTCTAAAGAGTATCGCTTCTTGGCCTGTGGCTAAGATCAAAGCGTAGTATCTGTTCTTATCAGTTGAATATCTGATATTCTCTCCATGGATATTCCATTGGATATCTGATATTCTCTCCACTATTATCGTGGATGATCATTCTAATGCTCACTTTTTATTTAAGATATAAAACAAATTGAAAAACTTACGTCCCATGGCATATTCCTTTCGATGCAGTAAAGCAATAATTAATTCTACTGATTATATTTTTGTACGAAATAAAAAATGTTGTAGTAACCGCTTAATTATGTCATCCATACATCTGCGGATTGTATATAGAATGATTTCGATAGAATATAATTTTATTTGAAGGACAATGTAGATATTCAGAGAACGGAAGAGCTTTTTCAAATAAAATAATATGTTATTTAAATCAATCACATTTTCCAATATTTTATAGTATTGTAACAATCTCATATATCGGTGGCACTCCGCAGCAGCACATTAATTTGGATCAACCAACATATTTTTTTGATTCAATTGGTTTTTTTCTCAGTGCATTTTTTCAAACCAACTGACAAACTTCCGAAGGAATATCCGACAGGCAACTGACCTTTTGAACTTAGGTGGCCAAATTTTAGTGTGCCGGAATTCACTTTCGCAAATTTGTAAATTATTTACGTTTTTCGGCTATGGGGGAGCAAGTAAAATTCAACAATTGCGCGCGTTCGTACGAGCAACATTGTCAGGAGAGAAAAATCGGCGAGTGCGAAAGACGGGGAGGACACGAGGAGAGACCAGACGACTCAACGTTGTCCGGACGCTTATCTTATCACGCGGAAACGCTCCGCGCCTTCTTAACCCTAGGGCTCGGCGGTTCTCTCTTCAGGGGACGAATCTGTCTCGCTTCTGCGATTCTCTTGCCGACCGGCGGCGACCCCGCAATACACACACACAGACACACATATTCAGACACGTACGAGCGAGATACAAACCATTCACCAAAAGCTGTTACGGAGACTGTCCTGGGGGACAGTGGATTCATTTATTCAGAAATTCCAAGGACATGACTTCTAGACTCTCGTGTTTGAGCTCTTTTGGATGTCCGATATGCTCTTCGTACCGTTATATTTTCGTGTCTCGCCGCTGTGAAATTGTAGAAACAGAGAGCAGTAAAAAATGTATGTCACTATCCGACACGAATTCAATATTATTCATAACGATACATGCTTATTGGCAGGATTATTTAAATAATTCGATTGTTCTCGTCTACATATTTTTTTAATTGCCCATGTCTAGTTGTATGCCTTTTCGAGCTTTCGCAACCCCATGCCTACCAAAAGCCTGCACTTGTCAATCCACTATTCTCAGGGCACCCACATGAAAATAAAATATATAAAAAATATATCGAAAAATATATAAAATTGGTTCGAAAAATTGGATATGCCATTTATATTTTTGGGTAAGAGTAAAATCTATACGATATATAAATATTAATCCATTTAAGATACATCTTAAATATATCAAACATACAAACTGAATGTATGTTTTATATATTTTAAATATGGTTGGTTAAGCAACTTGAGTAACAGATGACGTTGCAAATGAAAAACATCTTCAAGTCGGTATCTCGCGAAGACCTAGCCACACTAGCCGGAATAAATGATCGGACAAAAAATTGAAGGTTATGTAATTCTATTCGATTATCGCTCTCTATGCGAACGCAATTAAGTTATTGATCCGATAATGTTAGTTACTCTTGTAAATCCACACATTTCTCAATAAACTAACATTGTATATTGTACGATATGCAGACGATACGAAAGTTAATTTAACAAGTAGAACTAGCTCAGTGTGGATCGTCCCAGCTCATCACTGAGAGGTCCCGGGTTCGAAACCACCTTACGGCGTGTAAGCGTCTGGTATAATTTAAATTTGAACCATTAATATATTTGAACCGCAAACACCATAATCGTAATTAATGACAATGAAAATTTTTGTAAAAGGGTACAATGATGTAAATAACGTCATAACAAAATTTTGAAGACTATTTCAAGTATAGTTTAAATATATGTCATGTATATCTTAAATACACGTTGAATATATTTCAATAATATTTGAAATGTAGTATGAACATATTTCATGTATATTTTTAACGGAGTATGAACATATATCGTGTATATTTTAGATGTATTTTAAATACATTTAAAGTATATTTCAATTATACGTCGAATACAGTTAAAAAACATCTGTAGTATATTTTGAGGGTAATTTGAGTAAATTGTGAGTATATTTTAAATATAGTCTGAATATACGTAACCGCCTATCCAACATATAGATTTTTATATACATTCTGAAGATCTATTTTGGCCGAAAACGTTGATGTCGCGAATATATTTTTACAGTAGAACCTCGATTATCCGAACCAATTGGGACCGAGACTAGTTCGGATAATCAAAAGTTTGGATAATCGAAACGTGGGTTTTTTGGGACGAGATCATAAACCTTTTTACATAAAAACAGTGTGTGTGTGTGTGTGTGTGTGTGTGTGTGTGTGTGTGTGTGTGTATATATATATATATATATATATATATATATATATATATATATATATATATATATATATTAGGTGTACAAATAAGTTTTAGGACAGTTTTCAAAAAATTCAAGATTTATTAAAAAAGAAGTAAAACACAGTTATTCATCGAAGTAATCTCCATCGCACTGAATGACCTTCAGCCATCTCTCAGGTAACTCGCGGAGGCCTTTCGCAAAGAAACTTTCGTCTTGCGAGGTGAGAAATTTAGCGACCCATTTTTCCACTTCTTCAAATGTTTTGAATCGCACGTCAGACAAATCGTTCTGCATTTTCCGGAATAAATGATAATCGGATGGGGCTAAGTCTGGTGAATACGCTGGGTGTGATACAGCTTCCCATCCAAGCGCTAGTAAGGTATCCTTGACCGGTTTACCCACATGAGGCCGCGCGTTGTCATGGAGCAGTTTTACTGGACGTTTTCCTTTACCAGAAAATGGACGTTTCTTCTCAATTTCTTGATTCACTTGCATCAATTGATGACAATAGCGATCGGTAGTAACTGTTTGACCAGGTTTGAGAAGTTCATAATACAGTACGCTTTTCATATCCCACCATATGCACAACATGACTTTGTTACAATGAACATTGCGCTTTGGCGTGGATGTTGTCGGCTCGCCGGGGTCAACCCAATGATATTTGCGTTTCGGATTATCAAAATAAATCCACTTTTCATCGCCGGTCACAATTTTCCACAAGAAAGACTTTCTATGTTGCTTGTTGTAAAGACTCACACAAATGTTAAGACGGCTGTTGTTATTTTCTTGAGTCAGAAAGTGTGGTTCCCACTTTGTTCCTTTTCGAATCTTACCCATTGCTTTTAAACGATAAGAAACAGTTTGTTGGGTTACTCCAAGCTGTTCCGAAAGTTGTTTCTCCGTCTGACAAGAGTTTTCTTCCAGCAACGCTTGCAGTTCCTGATCGTCCACCTTTACAGGAGGCCCCGTGCGTTCACGGTCACTAACGTCGAAATCACCTTCTTTGAATCGCTTATACCAATACTCACATGTACTTTTAGATACAATGTTGTCTCCAAGAACAGAACATATCGATTCACACGCTTTCCTAACACTTTTTCCTTGATGGAATTCATAGCGAATGCAGTGCCTAATAAATAGCTTATCGGTCTGCATGTTTAATTTACAGAATTTATAGGTTATGTTTATGACTCCTTTACGTTTCGATACTACATATCAAGCGCCATCTATGATAAGTGAGCGGGACCTTTGAATTGATTTGGAATAGCTGTTATGATACAAAATCGAAGTGTCCTAAAACTTATTTGTACACCTAATATATATATATATATATATATATATATATATTAAAATTAGACATACATATTAACGTTGAAAAAAAAATATATATATATGTGTGTATTTGAAACACCTGAAAACAGTCGAATGCTTTTTTTAATATTTATTTTTTATAAAATTGTTTATTTTTAATTGACGAACGGCTGTAACGCGTTTTTGAGCGGCTAAGTCTCGCAGCCGTTTGAAAAGGAGAAGTTGCGTTGGGTTGCTTATTGTTGCTCACGGCGGTGGCAGCGAGCAACAATGCATTTTTCGCGCCAATGTTCGGATAATTGAGCGTTCGGATAAACTAAGTCATCGTTCGGATAATTGAGGGTTCGGATGATCGAGGTTCGGATAATCGAGGTTCTACTGTAATGCATTTCCCGTATATATTGCATATATCTAATCTATATCTAAGATGGATAATATATATCTGAAATATATTTTACATCCATTTTTAATATATCGAAAAATATATTTTTACATATATTTTATTTCCGTGTGGGCATCGGAGACCCTGAATGCCGTCGTATGGAAGAAGGCGCCATCTACAAAAAAAAACGAAAATGCGTTTTACTATACAGAACTATGAAAAACTTTGTACCGATTCCAATGGTGCCAAAAACGCATTTTCGCTTCTTTTGTAGATGTCACCTTTTTTATATGACGGCAGCTGAGTATTGTCCACAGCCACTTGCTTCCCGATGCACTACTGATTCGAATTTCCACCAGGGCAGGGGGAAAATCTTGGAAAACCTGCGCCGATACAGACGAGGACGTTGAAATTTGGAACGTTGAAATGCAATGATTTCTTTTTTCATTTTTATTATTATGAAAACTGTTTTTGTGGCCAATTGTGGTCCTAAAGTTCTAATGGCAATATATGAAGATATTCCAGTCATTTTTTAGCTTAACGGGCTATATCTACCTAGCTGGGTCAAATAATTGCATTTTCGAAAAATATTTTTATTCGATTGTACCACCTTTTAGCTATGTTCCCTGAAAATTGCATTGAAATATTCCTAAAGTTGAGTGAGCTACAGCTTTTAACAGTAGGTCGGGCAGGCGGTAGCAGCACCAACCCGTGCAGAAATTTTGACCGGGATACCCTATGTCCGATCAAATCCCGATCAGGATTTGCCATGGATTCCCCAAAACCGGTATCCCGGTTAGAATCCAACTTGCATCAGTATCGGCATATGTACGACGACGATGGCATCATTTTGAAAATTTTGGCGTCACGTGTATTTTCTGTATCACTATGGAATTCCTATCTATAGATAGAAATTTCTGTCTATAGATTCCTATCTATAAAATTCCTATCTATAGATAGGAATTACATAGTAATACCGAAAATACACGTCATGCCAAAATTTTCAAAATTATGCCATCGTCGTCGTACATATTCCGATACTGATGCAAGTTGGATTCTAACCGGGATATCGGTTTTGGGGAACAAATCTCTATTTATACCCACCGACATGTCGGTGGGTTTAAACATGTATTTAAGACAAATTAAAATCAAATTCAGAATGATTAGATTAAAATTTACACCAACCGTGAGTTCTTACGTATTTCGAGAGAAAACATTTCGTCGATGCAAAGAAATTTTTGTAAAAAAAGTTGTGAGTTTCAAACAGTACATTATAAATATGAAAAAAATCACAAAATGAGTTGTGAATTTCCTCAAGTTGAAGAAAATAAAAATCGAATTCACGACAGTTATATTAAAATTTACACCACAAGTGTAAACGTATTTTGAGAGAAAACATTGTGTTGAGACAAAGAAATGTTAGCACAAAAAGTTAGGTGCAAAAATTTCTTTGCCTCGAGGCAATGTTTTCTCTCAAAATACGTACGAACTCACTTTTGGCGCAAATTTTAATCTAATCATTTTGAATTTGATTTTAATTGGTCTTAAATACGAAAAAATTCATAACTAATTTGTCTTAAATACGAAAAAATGCACAACTTTTGTGAATTTTTTTGTATTTGTAATTTCTTGTCAATAGATTTGCATTCACAGATTTTGATGTGAATTTTTTTTAATTCACATCAAAATCTCGCGATGAGCGCGATCTGCCATTTGAATTTTTGGACAAAGTTTTTTTTACTGATAGTTTAATGCACCAAAACTTTATAAATGTTATTTATTTTTATAATAAATTTAACATGTCATAATTCCATTTTTGACATTTTATTTCAGCCTGTATTCACCCGTGATCCTTCCCAGATTCCTCAATGATTCCATGGGGAATCTATTTAGAATCATTAAAGGATCCGGTTCTGGATTCCTAATGGAATCCAGTTTACGGATCTTACATTTAGTCTTCGAATCTGATCCGATATCGGACTAGATCCCGACTGGGAGCCCGGGATACAAGTGAGAATCCAGCTGTATCCCTGCCAAAATTTCTGCACGGGAAACTTCAATCTTCAAGTGGGGAACCTCCTCCAGACAACAGATTTTTCAATAATATTTACAAAAAAAGTGAGAGCATTTATTGCAATTAGTCAAATTACATAATAATATTGACGTTCGAAAGAATACAAAAAAAATCATGAGTGAAGAAAAAAAACAAAATGGCGGCGCTAGAGGTGATCGAAATTGGCTCCTAGAGTTTGCGCCGGGGAATGTCGAGGTCCTTGTACTTAACTAAAATCAACGAAACCATTTTTTTCATTAAAATAAGTCATTCCGCTTTGCATGAACCTAAATTTGGCGAAAAAAGCTGAAAATTTGAGGACAAAAAGATAAATAAAACCTTTTTTCGTAAATAAATCGTTGAAAAAAATATTTATAACAATTTATACGAAATTTTAGGTTTGCGCAAAGGCCGATAAGTTAAAGAATATCTGTACAAAATTTCAAGTTGATTGGTTCATTACTTTTTAAGATACATTCCACGGCACGGAAATAAACACGTTGCGAGAAAAACTCGATTGAAATTTTCGTTCTTGACAAGTAGAGTTTAGAGTGATTTATAATTACCCAAGTTTAATCTGCGATGCCAGGGCCATGAAGCCAGCCTTCTTGTAGGAAATCACTAATCTGGGCTGCAATTTTCTCTTTTTGTATGAACTGTTTGTGTGAAAACGCAAAACAACGGTTACACAGGCCGAATTTTTCTTTACAATCATCGGAAGCGTATTATTCAAAAAGTAAACTAGCAAACTTGTTTGACTAAGAAATTAAAACGTAAAGGCCGCAAATGGCGCGCGCTCGTTTACCTACTCTCGGTACTTTTGGAGGCCATCACTTCAGTGACTTCTCAGGGACCTTTAGGACTTTCTGTTGAGTTTTAAACTTTGGAAATATATTCTTCAGATACTAAATGAATTTTTAAAGCAATAAAAAAAATTGGTATCTGGAGGAGGTTCCTCCCTTAAACGCGTTTTTTTCGAAACAAGGTTTTCAAATTCGGTGGACATGATATCTCGAGAACCACCTGATGTATTGTTTCCAAATTTACAGGAGATATGATGCGAAACATTTAAAGGTTGTTGACGATCTCGGTTTTCAAAAATCGATCTTAATTTTTTAATAGTTACGTAAAAATGACGACTTTTTTCATAGATTTTGGATGCTCGAGTTTCAATTCCTCACCGCGTTGTTAAAAAGATGGATTTTAAAATCAACGATCGTCAACGGCTCGTATGTATTGTTAACTTGGATAATCCGTTTGGTTTTTAAATTTCGGATGGATGGTTTAAGCTGGAGAGTGTCCGCCGCCAAATTTTTTCCGCGGCCATGTTTTTGTTGTTTTTCTGTTTTGTTTGGTGATTTTTTTAACGGCGGGGTAAAGTTAATTCGGCGAAAAAAAGTCATGTTTTTAAGATTTTTTTTGGCGTAACGAATAGTGTTCGTTTATTGAAAAATTTACATACAATAAAGTAACATTTGAACAACATTCTCCTAAATTTGCATTGCAAAATATTCAAAATTGAGCGAGTGAAAATTAAACCCCGGAGGCGCCTCGAAAAAAAGTTGGTTTGCGGTGTGCACCATAACTCGCAACAGAATCATTTGAAACAAAAAAATCAAAATGCATTTGTTAAAGGAGATGTTTCTCGAGGTAATGACGGGAGGATTTTTTTTTTTCGATTTTTCGTAGCACTTGGGAGTCAAAAACCCGATTTTCGCTAAAAAAATCGGCTAATTTGTTGTTGAAAAATTAGTAATTATTTTAAAAAACAAAAAAGCTCTCGACAATACCTGGTGAATTATGTGAAGTAGTACTGTGCAAAATTTCAAAGCGATTGGTCCAGTAGATTTTGAGTTATCGTGCACACGGACTTCAAATATGACAAGTCTCAGAAAAACGGTTTGAAAAGCGCAGAAGAGAAGAGAACGGCATGGAGCAATAGACGCTCAAATACTCATAACTTCGTCAATTTTACTCCGTACGACTTGATATTTTAACACAATATTCTTGATATATTATGCATTCATTTAAAAAATTAAAAAAAAATGAAAAAAAAAATTTTAATACTATACCCCGCCCTTAAAGGCTCTCAATATGTGTACCTTTGTGTTGAAAAAATGTGCTTCTTTCTCACCAATGGTTTACCGGAAAATAAATTCGGAATGTGGCAATTTTTTTCGGGCCTCTGGGTAGATGTAGCCCAGCGGTCGGCAACAGGCGGACCGTCCAGTTTTCTACCCTTGGCGGTAAAAAACCGGACCGCCAAAAAATCTTGAAAAACTTTTATTAACTTATTCTGTGTGCGATCCTAAAGGCGTCGATTAAATTTAAACCGAGCTAAAGTTTTAAAAAATCACAGTTTCGAAATATACTTCATTTCTAAAAGACCACAGCTACCATATTTGGAGTTATCGATATAACTCGATTTTGCTGAGGTAATAAAAAACAATTTATAAAGTAACAAATCTATCCTCCTTAATTCTAAATCTAGCAGTTTTTTGTACTTTACTAGAAAAAGCGTGACATTGAACGCGATTACTATGCTATGGTTGGCGAATAATTTAGGGGCAAATATGTTTCGGAAAAGTATGCAAATTGCAAAAAACTGGCTCTCAACCTGGCAACTAGGTTTGGTTCGATATATATATGTGAAGCATCTTTCTTAAAAATGATTTAAAAAAAATAAATATCGTTCAAGGTTAACGGACGGATCTTGAAGACACGCTTCGCATATGTTGTTCCTCGCGAGAACCAAACTATTTAAAAAAACTGGCTCAAGATCGGAGGTGTAATTCCTCACATTGAGAACCTTTGTAAAGTATATTATTATTAAGAGAAAAATATAAATAAAAACCTATAATATCTGCTTTATAAGCCAATTTCTTTTTGAGAAACAATAATAACCTGATGCTGTAATTGAGATTTGCAGTTTTTTTCTGTGGACCTCAAAAAAAATTCAAAAGTATCCGGACCCGAGTATAAAATACTTGCCTACCCCTGATGTAGCCTCTTAAATCGGCCAAAGAGAAATGTTATCAATTGAAAACATTGACGACGTTTCACTGTCGTTACCATCGGAAAGTCAGTAGAACTGTATTTCTCACTGATAAGCGCTGGTGCGCCGCTGGCCGGTCACCAATCCAAGTATTGGCCTAACGTCATTTGCCATCAATGATCGGCGAAGTGACACCCCGAGCGAGACTAGCGGACGTGCATCACTATCGGCCCGCATGCTCTCATCAATGTAATCCAAGAAGCAGTCAAAATCATAAAATGTCAAACACTGCTACACTGAGAGAAAAGTGTATAGTGTTCACAAAAAAAACGCGCATGGTAAAGGAGAGTATAGTCGGATTCATTATAGTTTACTGTCACCGCAATCATAATATGGTTAACACAATTATGAGCGAAAAGTATATCTAAACATGCAACTTTGGTGGCGTGCTCGACTATCTATTATCCCCGAAATAACTACTAACTATTGTACAAATATTGACTGAATTAACTATATCGATATTGTAAAGCCTTTCACAGTAGTTAATAGTTATTTCGGGGATACTAGATAATCAAACACACTACTAAAACGGCATCATTAGATCGTAGCTTATAGTTGTGTTAACCATATTATGATTACGGTGTCAATAAACTATAGGGAATTCAACTATGCCCACTTTTACCATGGGTGTTTTTTTATAAATACTATGGACATTTTTCTCAGTGGAAGTTGGTACTATTTATATGGTTAACATTAACACTTGTTGAATACAAATTGTTACAAGATCTTACGAAAAGTGACTGTACGAACAAAATTATGGTAACCCCCATGGAAATTTATATACGCAAAAATATACTGTAAATTTATTTTATTAATAATTATAATATATGTGAAATGTATGCTATATATGGAAAATATATGTTGCATATATGTGCCAAATTCTAATGTTCGTAACGTTTTTATTTATGCGATGTATATGCGTGGTATTACTGCATATCAATGTATCATATATCAAAGATATATGTAGCATTTACCCTGCATATATACCACATATATTTAGCATATATGTTGCATACACACTGCATACATACCACATATATACTGCATAAATGGTACATATATACAGATATGCGTAGCATATCTGTATATAGTGTTTATATGCAATAGTGTACTTTAACTGTAAGTTAAGGTTTTTTAAGTTTAAGTTTTAAGTTTTATTAAGTTTAACTGTCATAGTATTTATACACGGCATATATTTTTTGTCAGGAATATGTATCAAAAATGTATGCATACATTTTTGATATATTTTTCTGACAAAAAAATATATTGAAAATATATCGAAAATATATGCGTCGTATATGCCTCATATATTCATCATATATAGTGTTTATACGTACCATATATTTTTTTGGCCAGAAAAATATATCGAAAATAAATGGGTGAAATATGCGTCATATATTTGGTGCATATATACTAAATATATACGTATTATTCTATTTTTCGTCACTATATATGCGACCGATATATATATATATCTGTAGAATATATTTTCTGCATATATTTTACATACATAAATTTCCATGGGGGTAATCTTATAGTGAACACGTAAATCATTTGTGGAACGTGTCAATAAAGTAGAGACAGCGGTAGCACGCTATGATCGATATAGATATATTAGCACATTAATTCATCAGTTTTTAAAATTCGATATTCCAAAAACTATTGCGTTGCGCCAAAAACCCATTTAATCAGTGACGTATATTATCAAAAAGACGATCTGTGCAAAATTCCACCTATATTGAAGGTAACAGCTATGCAGAATTGCAGCTGGAATTACTTTTATCTGCTATGCTAAATCTACGATGAAAGCAACACGAGTACCCGGTAGCATATTGGCAGCGTGCGTAGTATAGATAGGTAGGTCGTAGGTTCGAAGCCATGTTCAGGCGGAATGTTTTCTTCGATAGGAATCATTTCAGGAGGTCAGGGAATGACAAATTATGATAAAACATCATACGGGTAGTACTCTCAATTGAGAATTTTTGAATGTATCAAATATACATTTAGTAGACATACCATTCGATATGTTAAATAATATCACTATTTTTTGATAGTGTAAGGAAATATTTATTTCGTGAAAACCTACTATTAAATAGCATTGAACAATCAACGTATGCTTGTGAGATTGTTGGTTGCAGTTAACATATGAGCATAGTTAACACAACTGCTAAAATATCATTAGCAGTACTACCCACATGGAAATAAAATATATAAAAAATATATCGAAAGATACATAAAACATATATTAAATACATTTTGTACAAAAAGTTGGATATGTCAAGTATAATTTTGAATATGATTAAAAACCTATGCGATATACCAGGTGTGTAAGTATGAAACCGGAACTTGCCCATAGGCGGCGCTAGATGTCGATGCAGTTACCGACACATCACGTCAGCGGTGTCTTTTTATTGTATTGATATCCGACAAAGATTTCCAACTCACAATAACACGAGTTTCATTCAGTAGCATTAGTTTATTAGAGATAAACATGTCGAGTTTTGTGCCAACAAATTACGATTTGCCGACAGCACTACTTTTCTGTTTTCATCTGAAGAAAACCGCAGCCGAATCGCATCGAATGCTTGTGGAGGCGTTTGGTGAGCATGCTCTCGGTAAAACACAGTGTTTCGAGTGGTTCAAACGGTTCAAAAGTGGCGATTTTGACGTGAGGAACGAAGAACGTGGAAGACCACCGAAAAAGTTTGAAGACGCTGACCTGCAAGCCTTGATAGACGAAGACGACGCTCAAACACAACAACAACTGGCGGATGTACCTACGGTAATGATATGATACTTTGTATCATATCATTACAATAAACGTGTTTTTTCTGTACAAAAATTCCGGTTTCATACTTACACACCTGGTATAAATATAAATAGCTTCTAAGATGTACATTAAATATATTAGATATGTATACTGAATATATGTTTAATATACTGGGGAACATAACGGAGAATGTATGCTGACATGTAAAAAAAGATATATTCAAGATGCATATAAAATATATTGAAGTTGCATGACTAACTTACGCTTTATACATTTTTAATAGGATATCCGAATACATTTAAGGTATGCTTTATGTATATCTGAATATATATTACTATATATTTATATGTATATATTTACTAATATACCATGAATAGTCTCAAGATCCGTTTGAATCATATAAAATGCTCATAAATGATACAATTCGATTAATTTCATATATACATTTAAACACACACACACGCACGACCGCACGCCACACACACACACACACGCGCGCGCGCGCGCACGTAATTGGTTCGAAAAGTTGGATATGCCAATTATATTTTTGGGTAAAAGTAAAACTTGAGTAACAGATGACGTTGCAAATGAAAAACATCTTCAAGTCGGTATCTCGCGAAGACCTAGCCGCACTAGCCGGAATAAATGATCGGACAAAAAATTGAAGGTTATGTAATTCTATTCGATTACCGCTCTCTATGCGAACGCAATTAAGTAACTGATCCGATAATGTTAGTTACTCTTGTAAATCCACACATTTCTCGATAAACTAACATTGTGTATTGTACGATATGCAGACGATACGAAAGCTAATTTAACAAGTAGAACTAGTTCAGTGGGGAACGTCCCATCTCATCACTCAGAGGTCCCGGGTTCGAAACCACCTTACGGCGTGTAAGCGTCTGATATAATTTAAATTTGAACCATTAATATATTTGAACCGCCAACACCATAATCGTAATTAATGACAAGGGAAAATATCGTAAAAGGGTGCAATGATGTAAATAACGTCATAACAAAATTTTGAAGAAGATTTCAAGTATAGTTTAAATATATTTCAAGTATATCTTGAATACACGTTGAATATATTTCAATAATATTTGAAATGTAGTATGAACATAAGGTTTTAAACGGAGTATGAATATATATCGTGTATATTTTAGATGTAGTTTAAATACATTTAAAGTATATTTTCAATATAGTTCGAATATACGTAACCGCCTATCCAACATATATATTTTTATATACATTCTTAAGATCTATTTTGGCCGAAAACTTTGATATCGCGAATATATTTTTAATGCATTTCCCGTATATATTGCATATATCTAATCTGTATCTAAGATGCATAATATATATCTGAAATATATTTTACATCCATTTTTAATATATCGCAAAATATATTTTTACATATATTTTATTTCCGTGTGGGTAAATTTTAGGCAGTAACCATGAATATAAAATATTGTTTTCCCCTCAGGGTAATATAAAATATGGTTAAAATATGGTTGACGTTACCATACATTTCTCTCAGTGTACCATTATTGGTAGGGTATCCTTGCAATAGAATTGTACGTGTTTCGTAAAACTTGTGGTACCCTGTACAGGAGATTTGGAAGAGCGTCGCGTTCCCTTGAACAATTACCCCCAATGATTGATGAAGCGAAGGATTTTCGGATATTAGATCGTTCCTGTCGATTCCCGGTTGGTTGGAGAGGTCGATGATGGTCGTGGCGAAGCTTGGAATCCAGAGCCATGGAAGATACGAGATAACAAAGAGACGAGAAAAGGAGAGACATGGAGAGCGAGCGAGAGAGAGAGAAAAAGGAGAGGAGAGGATCTGTTCGTTCTCTCGGACGCAAATCGACGATTTGTCAAAGTCCATGATGTGGTGATCTTTGCGGTCTGACGAAATGGAGTTGGGCCGCGATGTTACCGAGATTCGTCCACGCTCACCTATATTCATCCACATACATACATGTGCGTTTTCATGAAACATACGTGTATATACTTAGGCCCAGATGTGTTACATAGTAACGGTGACGGACTATCGCGGAGTCCCTTAAATTCGATTCTACACCCGAAAAGAAAAAAACATCAAGCAGCTTCACGTGACGAACCGATGAATCGATTGATGCTCCGCGGTGAGTCGATCTGTTCGCTTGACCATTGGAGTCTAAGGATTCTCCTGCAATTTTTTATTCAGCCGCACGTGCGCTGGATTCTGAGGAACTTGCTGTGCTCGCGAAGCAAGATCGATCGAGAGGATAAGAGAAACGAAAAAAAAAGAAACATAGGGATGAAAGTGTGCAGCCGATAGGGATCTGTTATTGGTTTTGGATCATTTCTCATTGCGATCCAACACCATCGCGCTCTATATTAATATGGCACCGTTTAGAAATTGCCAATAAGGGGGTGGTGAATTGTTATCCGAAATGGTAATTTTTTAAGATTACGGTCTTCATATCATTATATATATATGTATGCGGGAGGGTGACTTCAATAGGTCTGCATACGCTCGGGGCCCAACAAAACAGGACGATGTCTAGGGGAGGTTTTTTGCTTTCTTGGGCCAAAAAATATTCGATTTTTCACCGATTTTTTATGCGAAAAATATTAAATATAGGTTGTTGAAATTTGGTATGTTTGCTAAGCGGTCTTTATTGAACAAGATAACATTTTATAAAGTTTGACAAAACATGGTACTGGGAGTGGGAAGAGCCACGTATGTCGATGCGCCAGCGACGACCTTCTTCGCTTACGGAATTCTTGAACAGGTGATTTGAAGCAAAAAAATCAAACATATTTGTACTTTGTACAATATTGTGCATAAGTCGAACAAGAATCAAGAAGAAAAATTGAAAAAAATAATGAGCGACGGAAGGGGAAGTTTAGTTTTTCACCAAATTTTTTTGCCGTTTTTCGTTCTTAAAATAAAAACGTTTGAATATTTTTTGATAATTCTAGTTCAACTAATGAAGACGTTTGTTGTACACGTGCTTGATAATTTCACAACGATTCACAACGATTGCTCGTCTAGGGCGTGTAGGAGCACTACCGCAAACTTGGAAAACGTGGTTTCGAGAAAAACGCGCCTAAAGTTAAATAGAAGTTTATGTGCGAAAAAAATGAAAAATAAAATCATACTTACACGTGATCTGCTATGCCAGGCCCATAGAGTCTACCTACCTCTTCATTGGCTCTTTCCGATACAGCAAAACGAATTTTTTTTGCCCAACAAAGTAGAAACTCAATATTTTTTGTTCCTGGTGAGAGTACTGAGATGACAAGGTTGGGATTTTCGACAAAATTAATACATAGTCTTATTAATACATAGTCAAGGTTGAGATTTTTAATTTTCCAAAAATATCGATAAACAATTAAGTCATTATCGTTTCCCCAAAGTGCCGCTATATCTGCATCACCCATGGATGTTGGTGCTTCTGGTATTTAAGGTGTCTGGTATCTAAAAATAAAACATTTCCTTTTAGTATAATAATAAAACTTTCCAATCACCGGACACTTTTCGAAATTTTTTGAAAATTACGAAAATGGCAACGTGTAGAAATTTTTTTCGTTTTTCGACAACAGTACGACTTTAATCATTTTTTATCGAGAAATAGATAAACGTGTGAAAAAATCACCCGGCCGTACGATAGAAAATGTTACAAACTATGCTCTGACCCAATTTGAAGTGAATCGGACGAATAGATTTTAAGATACGACTTACACCTTTTCATGAAACATGGTTTCGAGAAACAAGCCAAAAAGAAAAGGGTAAATCGTAGCGAAACGGTTCGCCGTAGCGCAGCGCGTCGTCTGACACTTCACGAAAATTGTCATCATTCAGTCAACTCGTGAAATTTTTACAAAATCCTTGTTGCAAATTATAGTTAAGACCCTAGGCTATAAAACTATACAGTACAAAAAATCGTATTTTTGAAATTTAAGGAGGGAAATCGCTTTAGACGCCCGAAAATAAGTCATTTTTCATGATTTTTTTTAAAGGTGATGAAATAATCGCAAAATTTTTAAATTTTAACATTATCTTATTACAACTTTCAAATGTTAAGTTTTTTTTTCTTTTTTAAACAAAACGAAAATTGCGGCGTTATGAGGTATTCCTTCAGGCGTCTTTTGAAAAATTGCTCATGTTATATCAAAAAGTTATCGATCTATCTGGCTGAAATGTTGCAAGGTTTCTCACTATAACATTATTGGAAGGATATACCTATAAAAATATAAAAAAGTATAAAACTAAAAATTAAGTAGGCTCTGTAATCAAATCTTCATATTTTTTATCATTTTCTCGACAATTTTTACCCCAAAAAAGCAATTTATTTACGCGATAACCTCAAAACTTTAGGTATATCCTTCCAATAATGTTATAGTGAGAAACCTCCCAAAATTTCAGCCAGATGGATCAAAAACTTTTTGAGCTATAACACGAGCAATTTTTCAAAAGACGCCTGAAGGGATACCTCAAAACGCCGCCATTTGGTTTCGGTTAAAAAAGAAAACATTTTTTCAACACTTGAAAGTTCTAATAAGATAATGTCTAAATTTAAAAATGATGTGATTATTTTATCACCTTTAAAAAAATCCATGAAAAATGACTCATTTTCGGACGTCTAAAGGGGTTAAATTTTTGATTTATTTTCAAATCCCTAATTTTTAATAGAAAAAACACTAATTTAATAACCCCTTATTTTTAGTTAAAAAAAAATAATTTCAAAACCCCTTATTTTTAATAAAAAAAAACTAATTTGAAAACCCCTAATTTTTTATTAAAAAAAAACTTTTAAAAAATTAATGAAAAATGACTGATTTTCGGGCGCTAAAGGGATTTCGCCCTCAAACGTATGCAAACCCCCTACAGGCATTCGACGTCAGTCACGTGAGCCCCAACGTCAATAAAATTACCTCTAGATGACAATTTGAAAATCATTTACAAAACCGTCTCCAAAACTGCCAGGTGTGCTCATAGTCAACATTACATAAACACAACAGGTTCAAGATATCCTTTCCATATATCTGCGTAGGCATGTGTATGTGTGACTCATATGACATACGACTGTTTTTCACGGTTGGCAAAGTTAGCACGACGACACGATACAGTGAGAGCGAGCATCGCTCGTTTCTCATTTGCTTAATCTCCGTGAGTTCTTTCTCTCTCGCGAGCAAGCGAACGAAGCTCACGTTTTCCTCTGCCCCCCCCGTGTACTTGCAGCGGTGATGTGGCTGACCAAGTGGACACAAAAGAGTGTGTGCACTGTCCAAGAGCTCAGAGCAGTAGCGATGAGCAGCAAGCTCTCAGGCTTCGAGGGGATGATCCAGTATCCCCCACCAACGGGCGAGAAATGTTAAAATACGCCCTGGATCGTTCTCATCCCCCTCTGGAGGAGAAACATTCCCCATTTGTCCCGGTCTCTTCCTCTCTCTTTCCGTCTCTCTATAAGTATATATATATATATATATACACACCCACGCCCTTTTTTCGTACTCTCACCCCTGTCGAGGCGCGCACCCTCACGAGAGAGATCGTTTTGACGAGGTAAACTACCCTAATCGCTGCGGCTCCGATCTTGCCCTTTCACCCCCCTCTTTTCCACCATTCTCTTTTCTCTTATGACGTAATCATAATTGCGATGGCGCTTCCACACGGTGGAGACCGATAAAAAACGAGAGACTCTTTTTCACGTGATCATATATATATATATATATATATATATATATACGAGACGCCCTGCGGTGCTTTCCAGGATTTGCCTTCTGCTTTTTCTGCTGGCAAGCAAAATAGATTAATTTGATTTATATACCCTACTTTCGCATCAAGGTTTACGGCAGCCAAATGGAATTGTATAAAATTTCGAAATATGGCAGTTTCAGCTCGGAAATAGTGACCTTTGTGTTCAAATTTTGTTTTTCCGTCTAATCTCCGTTGTTTGTACTGCTATCGTTGATGATAAGCCATGTATTTTGGATAAAATCGTTGCTTTTTCTGGTCCATGGTACAATAATGTTATTGTGAAATAATAATTCACTGAGCAAAGTTTTTTTTCCTATTGCCCGCAGAGTATTGCTTGAGGGCGAGCACCCGTGCAGAAATTATCGTAGGGATCTAATCGGATTCCCATACAGTACTACCTCTCTAAGAGAGCGGTCTAGGGCGGTTAGGGGAAGAAATTCTCGAGAAATTCGTCGTCGAAGCCTTCCCCCACCGCTAGGTTAGCGCGCTCGAAAATCGCGCATGTGGTAGCGTGTATGTGTTTCTCCACTCGAACTCGATAAAAGAGCGCGAACGAAAGTGTTGAGAAAACTGTAAACGAGTTGCGGAAAGTGTACTGGCGTTTCGGCGTTTCATGCGTAATTATATCTCATTGAATATTGATGTGTAAATCTTTCTTTTTCTTCGCGTTTTTTTTTATTCTGCTGTTTGGTATATTTTGTTGTTGCAATATTATAACACATATGAAGGAAACATTTGTAAGACTTTCAATAATTGTTGAATTGTCTTATTGTTCGCAAAAATATACGTAGTATATTCGTTATCGAAACTCGAACATATATAGTGTACAAAAAAAATGTAACTAACAATTTATCTTGTGTATATACTTCAAGTTGAAATATACAATGTATATATATGTATAAATATTTCATTTCAGGCTTCGGCGACGAATTTCTCGAGAATTTCTTCCCCTAACCGCCCTAGACCGCTCTCTTAGAGAGGTAGTACTGTATCAATAATATTCTATGCTGCGTTAATGTCTATTAAAATATATTTTACTTGCATTAAATTACTACTTGAAATTTAATTATGGTGCATGTTTTTTTTCTCCGACTTTACGGCTTAAACGTATATATTATTATACAAAGGAATATTATCCATTTGACAATCGTGCGACGTGCGATTTTCTGAAATCGCTCGCGATCTCTTATCGAGTTGTCGAGAGGCCTCGGCTACACTGGACAGCTCGAGCTAGGTGGGGGAAGCCATAAATGCGCTCAAGCGGAACGGCGGGGAAATTCTCTCTTAGCGAGGGCTCTCTTAGAGAGGTAGTACTGTACTTGCCACACGGAAATAAAATATATGTAAAAATATATTTTTCGATATATTAAAAATGGATGTAAAATATATTTCAGGTATATATTATCCATCTTAGATATAGATTAGATATATGCAATATATACGGGAAATGCATTAAAAATATATTGGCGATATCAAAGTTTTCGGCCAAAATAGATCTTCAGAATGTATATAAAAATATATATGTTGGATAGGTGGTTACGTATATTCGAACTATATTAACAATATACTTACAATGTAGGGGAGACCGGGGCAAAATGGTATAGCGGGGCAAAACGGTACCGGGGCAAAACGGCACTGGGGCATAATGGGATCGGGGCATAATGGGATAGCAAAAAATGAAGTTTCTTGGTGCTTGATTTGGGGCAAAACGGGATAGGGGCAAAATGGGACAGAGAGGACTGGAATATCAAATTGGGGCAAAATGGGACACACAAAAATGAAGTGTCGCAGCCCGCTGAATTTGGGGCAAAATGGGATGACAGGAAAATTCATGCTTCGGCTCTATGAAAGAGCTGTTGAAACATAATCTAATCTAAATGGTGCTTGTGGTTCGTTTCAGTCCACATATACGCAGATAATACGGACTGACCGATATATTTGTCGACACATATCCGTCGATTTCATGGGGAGCCTTTTCTCCGGGGGCTTATATTCGAAATCCAAGGAATCCTGGATTCGTTGTAATTCATGCGAGAAATGGGCCCACTATTCATGTGCCCATGCTGACGATAACTTAATCGAGTACGTTTGCGACAATTGTGCCGATAAAAATTAGCTTAGTTAAACAAGCAATACAAATTAAACATTGCCACCGTTAAATTATAGTATCGTAAGTAGAGTGTGACCCAAATATCGTGTAACATTCAATAAAACCTGTTTTTACTCATTTATTACCCCTCGTTTTTTACCCCTGCATTTCTTTCGTTTCTGCATCGAATTATTCCACTGTCCCATTTTGCCCCGATCCCGTTTTGCCCCAACCGCCTCTTTCTGAGGAGCCTGATTTTCTCCGGCCCATTTTGCCCCAGTCCCGTTTTGCCCCAATGACGTATTTTCCAGCAGTGTTGATTTTCACTATTCCATTTTGCCCCAAACCCGTTTTGCCCCGGTCCCATTTTGCCCCGGTCCCATTATGCCCCGCTATACCATTTTGCCCCGGTCTCCCCTACTCAAATTAGCCTCAAAATACACTACAAATGTATTTCAACTGTATTCGACTTATAATTGAAATATACTTTAAATGTATTTAAACTACATCTAAAATATTCACGATATATGTTCATACTCCGTTTAAAGTATACTTGAAATATGTTCATACTACATTTCAAATATTATTGAAATATATTCAACGTGTATTTAAGATATACTTGAAATATATTTAAACTATACTTTAAATATTCTTAAAAATTTTGTTATGACGTTATTTACATCATTGCACCCTTTTACGATATTTTTCCTTGTCATTAATTACGATTATGGTGTTTGCGGTTCAAATATATTAATGGTTCAAATTTAAATTATATCAGACGCTTACACGCCGTAAGGTGGTTTCGAACCCGGAACCTCTGAGTGATGAGCTGGGACGTTCCCCACTGAGCTAGTTCTACTTGTTAAATTAACTTTCGTATCGTCTGCATATCGTACAATACACAATGTTAGTTTATTGAGAAATGTGTGGATTTACAAGAGTAACTAACATTATCGGATCAATAACTTAATTGCGTTCGCATAGAGAGCGATAATCGAATAGAATTACATACCCTTCAATTTTTTTGTCCGATCATTTATTCCGGCTAGTGCGGCTAGGTTTCGCGAGATACCGACTTGAAAATGTTTTTCATTTGCAACGTCATCTGTTACTCAAGTTGCTTAACTAACCATATTTAAAATATATAAAACATACATTCAGTTTGTATGTTTGATATATTTAAGATATATCTTAAATGGATTTATATTTATATATCTTATAGGTTTTACTCTTACCCAAAAATATAATTGGCATATCCAACTTTTCGAACCAATTATATTTAATACATGTTTTATATATTTTTCGATATATTTTTTATATATTTTATTTTCATGTGGGTTGTTCCTACGTTGTGATAGGCATCCATTGGATCCCTATACGGAAACGTCGCGTCATTGGAATCTAATCGGACTTTCTAATTGGAACCCAGTGTACGAATCCAATTTGAATCCTAAAGGATTCCCACATTATCGAACGGAATCCGATACGATTCTTGATGGATCCCATCACGTGTTGTACGTTGGATTATCTGATAGGATATATAGATATACAAAATGATAGGATCTTGAAAAAGTATAAATCTTATCTTCCAAAAGTATAAATCTTTCCTTGAAAAAGTATAAATCTTATAAATCTTAACGAGATATCTTAACAGAGTATATCTTGAAAATCGATATGAATCATATCATTGAAAATCCACTGTGATTATCATTTCTTCTTTTTTTACCGCACTTGGCATAGTATTACTACATACGTACACGCTCACGAAGCATGCCTGTGATGTTTCAACATGCCGAGTTTTTAATCGTGACTTTTCACGTCATTTCGATTCGAGGTTGTAGGAATTCTAAAACAGCGTTCATCTGGGAATAGTGCAGAATTCAATTGGATCCCAATGAGGACTGTGCGGTGTCCCTAACGAATCCCTATAGAGATGTGGGTGCATCTTGACACTCCCCAACATATTTGGGCGATGATCGCGAAAGCATATTTTTTTCACACACGCACACACACACACACACACACACACACACACACACACACACACACACACACACACACACACACACACACACACACACACACACACACGCACACAAATCCTGGATACATCTGAAATAATTGAAAATGATGTTCTCACTTGAAAACTATGAACTTTATCAAAAAATTTTTTCAACAAAAGTTTTTAGTTTTCAGCTGACAAATTTTTTGGCAATAAAAAAAAGTTATGTTTCCGTCTGAAAAAAACATGTCAGCCTTTGTAACGCCGCCATTTTGAATTTTGGCTCCTCAAATAAATTTTTTTCAAACGTCCCCCTTCAATCCCTAGAAGTTTTGTTTCACACAATATTTCGACCGAGCAATATTTTTCGAGAAAATTCAGGTGTAAGATTAAAATGGGACACCCTGTATATATATATATATTATATATATATATATATATATATATATATATATATATATATATATATATATACTGGAAAAGTCATTTTGCGGATATTCTTTTTAAAAACCAATCGCTGACTAAAAACAGGATAGTTTGTAACCCTTCCTCGACACACTCATATTTAAACCACTTCTTTGACACACTTCGTCAATTTGACCCCGATAGAGATGGTGTTGGTTTGCATCGTTGTAACGCAACGGATGTTTTTTTACATTTTATTTTCCATATTTTTATCATCATAGAAAATCCTTTATCCATACATTTATATTGTAAATCGCTCAATGAATATCTTCGAAAATAGTTGAAGGTTTTCTGTCAGCAAAAATTGCCAAAAGATATTAGAAGAATTCAAATATACTAATTTTCGTTGCATTGCAACGATGCATACTTCAACACCATCTGGATAGTACTTCATCTACCTGCCCGTGACAACCCTTAGGTCAGTTTCATTGGAAAAAAAACCAGGACCCACTTGAAACATTTCTCACCTTTTCTGCATAATCAAAATTTGCAAAATATATAATTGAATCGTTGTAAAAGATTATTGAAAATTTTTAATTTTGAGCAAGTGAGCATTTCATTTAAAATTCGTTCGGGTCTAATTGACCCAGTGTGTCAAGGAAGGGTTAAAATGAGCATTGCCTAAATATGCTCACATTCGCACCGTGGTGGTTTTGAAGCGACTAGAGTTTACCTAACCTTCAGTGCGGGGACCATTGGCTACTATAGGCCCTCGAAGTCGAATGTCTTCGGACTTTCCACATATAAATACAAGTATCTGTATATATATATATATTAGGGTAGCCGTTGTTTTGGCTTCGGTAAAAAAAAATTAACGTCTAGCAAAAAAACTAATCAAGATATGAAAAAAAAAATCTGTGTAAAATTTGGACGCGCTGGGATAAGGAGAACACGTGCCACCGAGCAGGTTAATTTTCAAAAATACATGCATTTGTTTAATGGCCGCACAAAAATATTCATTAGTCTCATAATATTAATAAAAAATCTGGAATTGGGTACATTGACTATACATATTAAGAGGTACAAAATATATTATTTACTGATTTTTTTCCATCAATTATGTACAGTCGTGAGTAGATTGAAAAATTAATAGAAAATTTGAAAACGGACGTGGCGGTCTGGCCACATTGTGGTGGGAAATCGAAGCAGTGAATTAATTATCGCTGCCGATTTTTTATGCAAATAATGATATCATAATCGTGTATTGAATGTTTCAAAATGATATTTTTTTTTCTCGAGCCTGCGAGAAGATTTTCCAACTGTAGTGGCGATAATACAAAATATAGTGCACACAAATAGTTCGAAATTTGGTCGTGGCGCTTCGTCCGATCATTTTTATCTCCCGAGCATTACCGACCGAGTTGGCTTGCCATTGTTGGACATAGAAAAAAAATATATAACACGTGAAATCTTTACGTTTCTGCAAATCTATTTCGATTTTACGATGCGGTTCCAAACGGTATCAGGTTTTCCAGTCACACTTTACTTTTCTGCCCCATAAAGACATTTATTTCTTTATTAGTGCCGAATCTATGGCGTTTTTCGAACGCTTTAAAATTGATTGTACTTTTCTCGAGACCGATGTATCTATTTGGACTCGAACGAAAGTTATCAAATGGGCGCGCAATTGTTAAAAAAATAAGAGTTCGTAATGATATAGCGGAGCGAGGTATCAAACTTATCACCGATTATAACAATCGATTGACTTATGATGAAGATTAAAAACAATTTGTTCTTCAAGTTGTCGCCGAATATCAAAAAAAAATCCGAACGTAACAAATGTCCTTTACTTCAATCATTTCATAGATGAACTGCTATAATGTAATATTTCATCTAAAGGTACGAATTTGCGGTACGTGATTGATGGAAAAAAAATCAGCAACTAATATATTTTGTAACTCTTAATATGTATAATCAATGTACCCAATTCCAGATTTTTCAATTAATATTATGAGACTAATAAATATTTCAGTGCGGCCATTAAAAAAATTCACATTTTTGAAAATTAAATTGCTCGGTGGCACGTGTTCTCCTTATCCCAGCGCGTCCAAATTTAGACAAATTTTTTTTGTTCATATCTTGATTAGTTTTTTTTGTTAGACGTTAAAATTTTCTTACCGAAGCCAAAATAACGGCCACCCTAATATATATATATATATATATATATATATATATATATATATATATATATATATATATATATATATATATATATGTGTATGTATGTATGTATGTATGTATGTATGTATGTATGTATATGTGTGTGTACATATGTGTGTGTATGTATATGCATTGACAACGTGATGGTGTGGAGGTGCAGGGCATACAGGGTAGCTGCCGTTTCTACTGATATCGTCGGAGCCGATCTGGAACGAAGGCGATAAGCCCCGGCCGAGTCGCGGGAGCCGATAAGGCTCTGTTGCTGCTGCGCCGCGACGATACAAACCGATGCCAGAGAGCATAGAGAGGCAGGGTAACATCGCCCAACCACTGTTTCTGTACTATACGTACTTGTACCTATATATATATATATATATACACTTTAGAAAAGCGTACAGGCTTTCTGACGTACAAGTGTGTAAGAGCCCCATACATAAATGTATAAATATCCATATATTATATAGTACTCTCGGAGACGGCTTATCCGGGGCGTCCGAGTCAAAGTGCACACCTCTTCTACCATCCACACGTATACAAGTATATTCCCATCGCCAAACGATTTCTTTCTTTTTCCCCTACGATAAACGGCAATTTGTCCGAGTCTCAGTCCCGAAGATAGACGCAAAAAAATATTTTTCGTCGTCGGCTGAGCGTTCACGGCGTAATTCGTTAGAATTCATCGACGGCATATCAGATGGCGAAGATATGAATTAAAAAAGTGTCAGGCGATTCTCTCGACTATCCTACGAAGAATTTCGTCGGAGTATTTGTTTTTTGTTTGTTTTCGGCGTACGTGTAATGACTAATCGTCTTATTATTTATAAACTCATGAAACAATAGACCCGCGTTTTGGTACGTTGGGCGGTAAGCCGTGTACGTGTGTAAAGATGTGTGTAGCGATTCACTCGTCGCGTTATCGTTATCGCCATTAGTCACGTATACGCTATGGTCTTACCAGCTGGCGGATAGTCCTGATACGTGTATACAATACGAGCATGCATGTGTACCGATGTATACGTGTGTACGTGGAGGAAAGTCTGGAGTACGTATACACTCGAGTGTACGAAGGACTATATCATCATAAAATCGTTATCGTTATCGCCTTTGCCGGTCTCCGTCCCTCTTCACTCACTCGAACCCAACCCCCCCCCCCCCCTTGCTACTTTTTGCTCTCTCACTCTCGCGTTCCTTATCATCGACGCTATCGCTTCTTGCGCGAGAGTCCCGCGCGACCGCCACTCGCTGAGTTCAAGTCACGACACAAGCCAACATTGCCCCACGGCGGTGAACGATTCGCAGATATATACACGTTACACGTTATTATTGCAATAGGCGCGCGCATGCATGTACACGGTGGCCCGAGAAGCGACGGCCAAAAGGATAATCTCGATGCCGCGTATCGATACCTACTCGAATCATCCCCGTGTATGTTCCACGATCTTTTTTTGTTTTGGAGGAAAAAAGCATTTTTTTTCTCAATTTTGTCGAGTACGGTGGGAAGGTTTTTCACTTTGTCTCCTTTGTGTATGTACACTGGGAGAATTAAATGTTAAAAATTACCGTGCAGCAACGGTAACCAGATGGCAACCCTGAAACTTCGCTTATTATTGCTGAGCAAGACACAGATTTTCACGAAAATAAAATAAAATTTCTTCTGCAGATAGAAAATTTTACCAAATTTTCTAGTAAATTTCGATGTGTAACAAAATACGCGAAACTTAAATTTAAAAAATATAAAATATCAGCGAAATTTTACTGTGCATTTTATTACTTTATGCCTTTCAAAAATGTCTATAAAAAAAGTATCGTCTTTGTAACAGTTGTTTTAAGATTTATTATAAAATTTAATGAGTGTTATGGGAAAATTCATTGTGCTCTCGGTAAAAATTATCATGCGCGCTTGGTTAAGGAGTTACCCCCACTTGTAGCGCAAAAAAAGGCTTTTTTCATGATTTTTTTTAAAGAAAACTACAAAACTTTTTTAATCGTCCAATATACCATCTTAAAGAACACATCTTGAAGAACTTTCAGTAATTTTTTTATTGAAAAATATTACGTTGTTTAGTGGCAAATCGCCGTCAATGAAATAATGTTTTTATACACACGGTTTGCGGTGACCAACATTGCGGCGAAGTGGATCATCTGAAAAAAAAATGCGGATGGATTTAGTCAAATATAAGTATAAACTAGTCTTTAATCGAAGGATTTTAAAAAATATTCATTTTTCACAAAATGGCGGACAGTCAAAGTTAATGGTTCGATTTTAACGAAAAAAACGGCCGTTTTTTGGCTATAAAACGGCCATCTTTTTCGAAAAAAAAAAAAACATCGAACGATTAAAGACTACATTTTTATGTATTAAATAAGCCTGCAAAATTTCAAGAAGGTCGGTTCATTAGTGTTCGAGTAATCTTGGTCACCGACTTCAGAAATGCCATTTTGAGAAAAACGCGTTTAAAGTTTCAATTAGCCGGTCGTTTACACAACGGATTCTTCTCTTTCAACGCTCATGTCTCAGTCAATTTTGTTCGGATCGACTTGAAATTTTCAGGACATATTCTCAGATACTTATACTTCAAAAAAATGCAATAAAAAAAATCGATTTTTTCAAAATCGCAAGTGGGGGTAACCCCTTAAAATTATCGTGCGGTACGGTACGGTAATTTTGAGGCACTGCATGGTAAAAATTCCCCTCATACTTTTCACTTCAGAATGGTACGGTGGTGGGGCTAAGTAGGGATGCACGGTCTCGTTTGAGTGGTCTATCTATTCCTTATGTGGTGCGATGGGAGTTCCAAAAAAAAAATCGTCTAAACTGCTTACATAAACTGCTTATGAAATTTTTTAAAGTGAATACGATTTTACGATTTTAAATGATGACGATAATATGTACGCAAATTAGTCACATCACGCGAGCCTACGATGGTACGAAATGTATTGTAAAAGAATGGTAGTATTGAGTGAAAAAAAAATTCTAATAATTAAATTTCTCTCCTTATCCGTTTGTTGATTATACCAATTTATATGAAAGAAAAAAATTCCAACAAAAAACAAACAGCCTTAATTTGTACCAATTTTTCAATAATAAATAATATTTATTATCATTTCGGTTATTATTATGTTTATTATCGCACCATTCTTTCAAGAAAAAATACACTTTATTAAGGAATGGAATCGATGCGATGGTCTAGTGGTTACTGTGCTCGCCACTAAAGCAACGGACGGAGGGTCCCTGGTTCGA
This sequence comes from Ophion obscuratus, assembly GCA_964007375.1. Classification (NCBI taxonomy): domain Eukaryota; kingdom Metazoa; phylum Arthropoda; class Insecta; order Hymenoptera; family Ichneumonidae; genus Ophion; species Ophion obscuratus. The sequence goes on from OZ023319.1 coordinate 29,650,742, forward strand.
AACCCAGTCGCGTACGTGTTTCGTTGTGAAATATTTTTCTTCGGCATTTCGCGGCGAAATAAGACACAGAGGGGGAAGTCAGCTGGGCCGCAAGAGCGAGGAACAGGGAGAGAAAGATTGAGAAAAAAGGTAAACAAAAACAGTAGAGCAAAGAAACGGTCACAATGAGGGGAAGATGTATATATTTTACCAGCCTTAAAGAGAAATGTTCTTCTGAGGTTGACGCAGGTAAATTTTACTGTGCAGTATCGTAAAAATACCGTACGGTGCGGATGGTAACTTTTAACCGACAGTAGGTAAAATTTCAGCTACATGTTTGAAATTTTCGGTAACGTGAGTTAAAAAAACCTGTCGCATACGAATTATTATGTTTTTCTCACTTGTCACCACATTGAAATATAACACGGTAATTTTGACTGTGAAATTCACGACAAAAATTACTTTTTAATTCTCTGCGTGTACTTTTCTGAAAGCATTTTTTAAAAGTAATTGGCACTCTTTTAGACTAGTATAACAGGGGGTCTACCGACCTAAAAAGTCATGAAAAATCTTAAATGTCATGAAATTACACTCGAACCTGAAAAAGTCATGAAATGTCATGAAAAATTGCCAGTCTACCTGAATTATTATACCCTACTAAATTATCGTTGAGTCTATATTCAATATGAACTAACTTTGTGGTACTTGTCGATAGAGAAGCGAATATCGAATCGATAGAAAATAAAATAGAATAATGTAAAAGAAAATGATGCGTTATCTCAACATATATTAGTTTTTCTTTGTTATTCGTGTAAAGCGACTAGATGATATTACTCAAAGTTCCTAAGTGTATGTAATATTTTTATAAATGTACCCAAAATATATTTCTTTACAGCAATCTTGAAATTATGTTTGTCTCACATTTTTTACTACATATAGAATTGTACAGTTTGGTGACTTTTCGTTTATTCCGTATACTTTTTATTGGCATACAACACACATCTGTTTGAAAGAGCAAAATAACAATATAAAAATTTAGAAAATCGGTCGCACTGTAGAATCATTAAGTACACTTCTATGCCAGAAAGTCATACTAAGAGTCATGAAAAAATCCCCATTCGTTGCCTTAAAAATCCTTAAATGTCATGCATTTTCAGTTCTGGTCAAAATTAGACACTTTGTATAAGTATTTTTTATTTATCATTTGAACTTGGTGCATGTGCAGAAATTTCTTGGAGATGCCTCAGATGGGTCTGAAGTTTGCAATCGTTGGAATGCAAGCAAATGTTTTTTCAAATTTCATTCAGCGCATTTGAGCCACCAAAATCCCTCAACTATTTTTTAGTATGCTTATTAGAAGATCTGCAATTTAAGTTGGCCAAAAAGATGTGGTGTCGAGATCGAAGTAAGGAAATAAAAATATGAATATGAATTTTCGTTGCCTTCCAACGATGCAAACTTCAATATCATATGCCTCAGTTCCTACGAGATCTCTATAGGGATTTGATAGGGACGCCGCGCGTAGGGAGTCCACGTTGGAGTGCAAGTGGATTCCGCGCTATTTCCCGATGTATGTGGTTTGGTAACTTTATAAATATTATTAACCGGTGTTTGTTGGATCTGCCAAAAAAATCATCCTTTCGTGATCCCGTGGACGAATTTATTACACAAATTTATTATTACGATAATTACAGTGGATTTTCAGTCATATGATTCAAATCAATTTTTAAGGTATACTTTTTCAATCCTATGACTGCACACTTTCGCCGCGAACCTCTCACTGCATATGGGGTCAATCTGACCCCAGATGTTTTACAGATCGTTGTATTTCGGTAAATATGCATTTTTTTCGTAATCAATAATCCGTATTTCATTGCCCAATGTTTATTTTTTGAGAAAAACGAAAATTAAGTGCCCACACATTCGTTTAAAGTGGAAGATGCGTTGAAAAATACGCACTTGCACGATCGTAACTTTTTTTCGAAATATAAAAAAAAGTCCTTTGAGGTTTTTAAAGAGGAAGGTTTTTAGATACGAAAAAAAGCAGTGAGGGCGGCTTTCCAAAAAGTACATTTATTCGGAGGTTTGAATTTGAGCATGTTCATGTGATTCAAATCAATTTTCAAGATATATTTTTTCAATCCTATGACTGCACACTTTCGCCACGAATCTCTCACTGCATATGGGATTTTCCATTATGCATCCATTTTTTTCTTGTAGAGACGTTTTTTTGTAGTCGATGATCCTTATTTTATGGCCCAAAGTTTATTTTTTAAGAAAAACAAAAAGTAAGTGCCCAAATCTTCATTATGAAGGGAGATGCTTTGAAAAATACGTACTTTCACGAAAAAGATCGTTTTTTTTTTAATATAAAGAAGTCCTTTGAGGTTTTTAAAGAGGAAGGTTTTTAGATACGAAAAAAACGCTTTTAGTTTTATGATCGGCACTCTAAATACATAATTTACTATAGTAATGCAAAATAAAAATATCAATGAGCCTTTTCTATCGTAAGTCACTTACATGTAGTGATAAAATACCAAATTACACAAAAAAATGTTTTCACTCTCACCGCATTACTGTATAACCGGCGTCGACTCGACCTCAGGTCCTTTTTCGACAGCTGTCCTCAGTACACGGGCAGGATATAGAATGGGGGCTGATTAACCACCTATAAAGTTTTGCGATACAGGCGGTTGAATAAAATGGGATCAAGATGACCAAGTGTGCAGTCGAAGGGTTAAGGGGGCTATACCAGTGTGAACGCTGAAAATTTAGGTGATTTTCGGAAATTTTTTGGAAGAAAAGTACTCAATTAAATGTTTCGGAAAATTAAGAATATATTTGGCTAATTCACCTGCATTACATGATATATTTATAGAAAAATATTGAGATCGACTTATGCGCTGCCTTCGGAGGCGCAAAAAAATGCCTCCACTGCTGACACGATTCCGGCCGATTGAGTAGCTGAAACTGAAAAAGGAAAAAATTACCTTAAACTGGAAGGAATTTCCTGTACAATGACGTAGGATTCGAAAAATATCAAAATCTAACAAATTGGCGTAGTTATGAAAAAAAAGTCTGTTTTCTTGCCTATAAAATGATCGTTTTTTCAATACCAAATCGTCAATTTTTATCCAATCGAAAATATCCTACGTTATTGTACAGTGAATATATTCAAGAGTACTCAGTTCAAATTTCAAGTCAATCGGATAATTGCTCTTTGAGTTACATTGTCAGCAAATTTGAAAAATCTCATTTCGAGAAAAACGCGTTTAAAGATTTAACTATAGATTTTTGGAAGATAAAATTATATTGATATAAATGACAATGATATTCTTGAAAGTATAAACTATCGAGAAAGACAAAAAAAAACGATTTTCGTAAAGTGTCACACTGGTATAGCCCCTTAAGAGTCGTACTTTTTCAACGTCCACACATTTTGCATATGAATACATTTTGTTCAGAAAATCCACCGTGCGAAATGCGATGGGATCCATCGACAGTCGTATCGAATTCTGTTCGATAATATGGGAATGCCTTAGGACTCAAATTGGATTTGTGCATTGGATACGAGCGTGACGTTTTAGTATGGGGATCCAATGCAATGACCCATTGGATCCCTATCAGGGGGAAGTTCGGACAAGTACGGGAATCCAACTTGGTTCCTACGACGATTTCTGCACGGCTGACTGGTTCTCTCTAATTGCTATTTTTTTTTAAACTACCGATTAAAATTTAAGGTATTAACGTTAGCGTTCAGTTGGTCGTTTATCCATTGCTCAACAGTGCACTTCGTAACGATAAGACAAGACCGACAAATCGCGAGGAAAGTACATACAGGGAAGATAAAAATAAAAATGTTTTTGACTAAAAGACTAAAAATAGATATTGATACGAGGCATCTAGATTTTCCTTTTTGCCGTAACTTTAAGGGCCACCCAGTATAAATATACATACGTACATATCAATATCTATCGCGGTGGATATACATGGCGAGTGTACGTGCATCTGTGAAAGTGCAATCGACACGTATTTGCAATGCGTAACAAACGCTCGATATCTCAATATAACGGCGAGCTTCGCGACCGCGCCGCCGGATGGCGCCTAGAGAAATTTATCTCCCGAGAAGAACTTCGCGTCCAGCCCTATAAGTCAATACGATCTCGAAATCTCTTCGTCACATTTAAACGCACCTGTGTATCTATACGCAGGTGCGTTTAAATATGACGAAGAGATTTCGAGATTTCGAGATACGCAGTTTCCTTAAGGTAGAAGTCTCGCTACAGTCGTTGTTGGATAAATTCTTTATTTTAAAATATATATGAGTTTATTTGATAAACTTTTATATAGTGAAAATATTTGATACCTCACCCAAAATTCTACCGTGTAATGTTAGGTTGAAAATGGAAAAATGTTCTTGTCATTTTATGGGAAACCCGTTCCGTCAACATTGAAATTATCGAATTCATCCCCCTATCGATTTGATAGCATAGGTATTAAGATTGCTACTTGTAAATTAGAATCTGAAGATTCCAACGTGATTATAAAAATATAGGGTCACCGAATTATTCGAAGAGAAGTTTTAAGGTAATCTCGATAAAAACTTTATTAATAGCAGAAGACCGACCTCCGCGAAGTAAATAGATACACTTGGCAACATCGCACGTGAGCGTGTACCCGGTATACCTTTTGGGAGCTCTCGGCAATATATATATATATATATAGGGCGATTTTTCATCTTGAGACTGCTAAATATCTCGAAAAATAAGCCTTATACGATAAAAATGTTCCAAACAAACCTTCAATAGTTTCCAAGCGGCAATTTAATCCTACAGAAATTAACCGCCTACCGGCCATCCTGAGGGTGGGGCGGGGGGGGGGCCTTTGAAATCTTAAACGGGAACCCTTATTTTTCATTACAGATTCGAATTATACATAAAAAAATACGTAACTTTTATCTGAATGTTTTTTTTAATTCGGGATAGATGGCGCTGTACTCGGTGAAGATTGGGCAACCTTCCTTTTCTTCAAGGAAAATCCCCTATGTTTTATTGCATAATGGAGCTACGTCGAAGAAAAGTAACTTTTTTTAGAAACATGTTTTTTTTTTAATTATCATAAATATCTACTATAATTGTGTATCCGTTCTTAGCTTTACCCAGGATTAAGGACGTGGACCTGACGGAAATTTAATACCTTTGGGGTGCCTCATTATTGTGAGTCCCCTTGCCTCTCACCATTTAATTCAATAAGTGTTCAAACTGATGACCTTCAACTTCGATGCATTTATTGATCCGTAAAAATCACCGTGTATATATATATATGTATATATATATATATATATATATATATATATATATATATATATATATATATATATATATATATATATATTACCGAGAATGCCCCAAGTGCATTATATGTTTATCTTGCTCTGAGCAATTATATGCATTTTTTTCTTTTTAGTCATTGTTCTGCAGATATTAATTTTGTTTATTATCTGAATGAAGCAAATAGCACTTTCAAAGTATGATCGAAAACACAAGTTATTTCATTACATATATTTTATTTATAAAACATAATAATTTGTACATAACATACAAAAAACAAAAATTTATAAAACATAGTACGCACCATAATTCTTCCGCGAGGTACCCAAATTCAACTACTCGACGACCTGAGAAAATGTACATTTCCGTCGTATCCACGACTTTCTTTTTTTGATGCGAGTATATTTTCTCGCCACCCTTTTCTTTTTCGAGAAATAAACTGTCCTTGGTCAATGTCGTGTTCGCACCGAATATTGTGTAGCTCCATTTGCAGGTTAGAGTTGCTATATTTGGTGGCGACGAATAGTACATATATACAATATTGAAAAATGCAGCGCTGCCAGACCAACGTCGTACCAGGAAACTTGCACATATACAGCTGTATACAGCTGATCGTAAGCGAATCAGCAATTCTAAATTATTTCTAATAATAAATTACGAAATATACGTCAGGTTGAGTTTGCATGCGTGAAGTTTTCATCGCTCAAAGATTTTTGCGATACAGATACAAAACTTTTCTCACATTTTGTTTTGTTTCAACGATTAATAAACTGTCATTTGACTACCACGTAGCGAGCCTCCTACCTTAAGAACGAACTGTCCTCGAGTATGCCTGGGATAGGAACGTTTCTTGACTTTTGTTTTTTCCAAATTGTTGATGCAAGTGTCTATGGCAAATGAGTGCTTTGGTCGTAAAAACGTGCGGTATTTTACTATTTTGCATGCACGAAGGTTACGCCTTTCCGGTATTTTGCTCCATAGGCGGTTACGTTTGCCGAGCTGAGGGAAAATAAAAAAGAAGTTATTGCAATAGAGACGCAACAAGAGAACGAAGGATAGTAGGAAGAGAAGGAAAAAGGAAAGGGAAAAAAAAGAACGGTAGATAGCGAGCATTTGTTTGCCAGGATGGTGGTGGCAATCGTTATCGGTGAAAACGGGAAAGAGAGGGACCGCGCGAGGCGGATAAAGATGGTGGACGAAGAAGGAAGGAAGAGTGGGCGCAGAGCGGGAAAAGAGGGAGAGGGAGAGAGGGCCTAGAAAGGAGAAGAAAAAGAATAGAGAGAGAGACAGAGAGAGAAGGAGAAGAAGGGAAGGAGAAAACCCGAGAGAGAGAAAAAGTGATAACACCAGGTAGCCATGGCTTTGTCGGGGCTCCGAGGAGGGCCCACGCCTAGGAAACCGACCCAGTGATACTAATTCAACCGAGGCGACAGCATCTCGTACCTCACAGTAACTCGCCAACAACAAATTTCCTCCTCGCACTCCAACAATTTTTTTCTCCTCGATTCTCCCGCCCCGCTCAATAACTTTCGATTAAAATCTCCACTTTTCATTATCGATCGAATTAATCGCGTCCGCCACTTTAATCGATCGCACGAAATCGACCGAGTGAAAAATTGTATCGCGATCCGACAAGCCGCGATAATCACGTACGAGTGATTAAAAAACAAAAAAGTTATCGATTTGGATCTCATCGCGAGTGTGCGCGACGTGTATTTTCTTCTTTCCAATCGAACCAAGTGTTTTCCTGCTTTTTTTTCCTCGTCTCGCACGTGGCGTAATCGATCGTCGTTTGCGCCGATAACGATCGGCGAATCTTCATCGGTACTGATACGATCGCGCGTTATCGGGCATTGGCAGGGGCAACGCGAGGTCGCGGAGAGAGAGTGAGACTATGTGAAGTGCCCGCGGGTTTTTTCCCTCTTTTTGCTTCTTTTTGCAAAACTTCACTGTGCGAAACGCCGACGCGTTTTGTCTCTTCCTCATACTGAGAGGCGCTTTCGCTTCTCTTTCGCCGTCTGGCTAGTATAGCCGGGGATCACGACTCTACGATTATTCACGCGCGTTACGTCCTCGTGACAATAGCCAGGCAAACAGCCGACGGGCCCACCCGTGCCGTCTCAACCCCGGCTACGTATTTTCACACGCACATACACACCCACCCACACACACACACACACCCACACACACACACACACACACACACACACACACACACACACACACACACACACACACACTCGCGCGCGCCCAAACACACACACACACAACACACACACACACACACACACAACACACGCACAACACACACACACACACACATCCACACACACACACACACACACAACACACACACACACAACACACACACACACAACACACACACACAACACACTCACACACACAACACACACGCACACACACACAACACACTACACACACACACACACACACACACACACACACACACACACATCCACACACACACACACACACACACACACACACACACACACACACACACACACACACACACACACACACACACACACACACACACACACACACACACACATCTACACACACACACATCCACACACACACACACACATCCACACACACACACACACATCCACACACACACACACACACACACACACACACACACACACACACACACACACACACACACACACACACACACATCCACACACACACACACACACACACACACACACACACACACCCACACACACACACACACACACACGCACACGCACACGCGCACGCGCACACACACACACACCACACACACACACAAACACACACACACACATCCATATACGTATATATGTATATATAAACGCGAATGCACATATATACGTATTTATATTGTGACTAACCGAGAGCCGAGATCGCGAGATAGCGATCGGTAAACCGATCTACGAGGGGCCCTCCTTGAGTGAGGCCTCGCGGCTACAGAGGCGCAAAGATACGAGACAGACACATTTTTACCGGCCACCGGGAAACCACCTCGATATCGCGCGCAAAAAACCTTCCTCGCAATAAAAAAAAAACTCGCGCATAATAAAAAAAAAGTTAATCATAAAAGAAGTCGAAATTTAATGTAAAAATGCTTTTTTTTTCCTTACGCAAAAAAGGCTTCGTCGTGATGAAATAGTTCGAAAAAAAAAAACGATGTGAAAAAAAAGGTACGCGTGAAAACGAGATCGTGATTGACAATGAAAACGACGTTCGGTTCTTTACGTTCGACGTAAAGGTACATCGCTCGAAAGAGCGTGGAAATAATCGAAAACGATTTTTTGAATATTCTCGATCGTCGGTGGTGGTTCGAATCGAATTTTATGGTAAATTCGAGGAATTGAAGAAATTGTGATTTTTCGTTCATGGTGAAGGAATCCGCTACGCGGTATTGTTTTTGTCGGTTGTGTTGGTGATTCTATGAGCAGGCCTCGGTTGTGTCCGGTTGGACGATAAAAATCGTTGCCGAGAGCTCGTTCGAGATCCACAATGAGCGTTCTGCTGTGGCGTCAACGTAGAGCGAATTTACGGATGCTCACTTCCGTCACCGGATCGCGTAAGTAATGCGAGAAAAGACCAAAAAAAAATAAATGTCTCTCTTTGACCGCATCGGTTGCAGATACAGCGTAATTTTTTTTTTCGGAATTTTCTGTCCTCGTAGAGCGCGACAACGATCTTGGCGATTCGCCCGAAAGATTATTACAGCCGAGTCACGTAATTGCCATATCTTGCGGATCTCCGCGTGTACGACGGCGGGAAATATATCATCGCGATAAGACGCGTGCGTTTCTTTTCGTTTTTTTTTCTCTTCCTTTCTAATCGTATAATTCGTATTATTAGTCAGGTAGATCGAATCGCGAGATCGATAATGGATTTCGATCGGTCGATCTTTATCGGCGATCTATTATTACTCGAACGTCACAAAATTATTTTGTAACGCGAGATTAACGCAACGATTACTTTCCGGCTAGCCTTCGGTGTTGGTTTTTTTTTCTTTTTTTTTCTTCTTCATTACGATACGTTGGGAGAAGGATATAAAACTTTATCGCGACGTGACCGTCACACCGAGAGACTAGGCCAACCGATAAATTCGTGCGATAACGAGGAGCGATACGCGCAGCCACAAATAATTTCTCGCTTTCGTTCCTGCATGAACGCCACGTCGAACGAGCATTATTGCAACATTCAAAAGTTCGAGGAAAAAAAAACGAGAGATGAATGGTGATTTCTTATTGAATACGAGTCGCAAATTTTTGACGCGGAACAAGTATACGCTGTATAGATCCTTCCTGACGATGTACGTAACAGCGGGGCATAATCTCCTTTAGCTTCAGTTATTATCGAACGGAACGATAGTATCGGCTATTTCGAGCAAGACCTCCTGTCACTCGAGAAAACATCTGGGCTCGTCGACCTCGTTTTATCCAATACGAATCTCTCGGGTAGGCAAGTTTTTGGTTTCTATCGAATCTAATCTTCGTCTCGGTGCGTATTGACCTATGCTCTATATTCAAATGGGCGAAGGAAAATCTTGAGAAAAAAAATACATCGATAGGAAAAGTGACGTTTGAAAAGCTGCTGTTGATCGCCATTGGCCTGGTAGTCCAGTAAATGAGACGAAAACCCACCACTTTTAGCGTAGAATTGGTATTTTCGACTGAAGCTAGATGGCTGCATACTGATGGTAATCTCAATTAAATGTTGCCCCTCAACTCGCCCTAACCCTAAGAAAAAGGGGTTGAAAACTTAAAAATCGCCGTATCTCGATAATTAATAGGCCGATCAGAAAATGTTTCGAACAAAAGTTGTTTGGAATAATAAAATACGTATAAAGTTATGTGACGTTCACCCGTCTATCTCTGAAAATAGCGGCGCAAAAACTATTAGAAAATTATCTCTGGTGTTTTCGCGTTTTTGCGCCGCTATTTTTAAAGATAGGGGATTAGACGTCAGATAACTTTACACGTATTTTATTATTCTAAACAACTTTTGTTCGAAACATTTTTTGATCGGGCTATTAATTATCGAGATACGGCGATTTTTAAGTTTTCAACCCCTATTTCATAGGGTTGGAGAGAGTTGCGGGACAAAATTTCATTGGGGTTATTTTCAGTATGCAACCATCTAGCTTCAGTCATAAATTCTAATTCCACGCTAAAAGTGCTGGGTTTACTGGACTGTGGTCTAGTAAAAGAGACGAAATATCCCTTTAGGCAGCTAAAAATAAGCGAATTTTCCAGATTTTTATTTGTCGAAACGATTCAGTCTACACAATTATATTTTTATGTACATATTATTACAGCTTTTAACACTTCGTCTGTAAACCTGGATATTTCGTGGCCGAGCCACAATTACTTAACTACCGAGTTGCTTTATTTATTTAACAAAAAATCAATGAACAAATTTATTTTCCTATATTTTTACGATTTATGTATTAAACTAGCGCGATAAAAAAAAATCGAATCTTTTAACTGAGTGAAAAAGCGACAGGACTTGAAATACCCAGGTTTATAGACGGAAGGTACCCGAAAAAAAGTTTACAGACGAAGTGTTAATTTTTCAATTTTTTGTTGGTATTTAAAAACGGTTGCTGAACACTTGCTTCAGAGACGGTTATCGACTGAGTTATTTTACGGTGTAAAATCTAGCGACTGGTGCATTGATCTAAAACATCAGAGCCAAGAAGTTTTACATTTGTAACACCCACGCGCTCTGTGTGAACCCAAAAAATCCTAAGAAAAATAAAAATTCGAGAATTGGTACGTGTTTGAAAAAAATGTCTATTTTATGATGACGTTGGCATCGGCAGAATGCAACGAACATTTTTCTCCGAAGTTTCGATATTTCGTGTAACAGATTGAAGCTATAAAGATCACGGGATAATTTTTTAAGCTCCTTATCGATCGATCTACATTCCTAATCTACAAAATATGATTTACGATCATGAAAATAAGGAAATAAAAAAAATCGTTGCATTTCAAGGACGCAAACTTCAAGCCCATTCTATTTGTCATGAAATTTTCACTACTACAGTATTTGTAACTGAAAATGTAGTTTTTAAAAGTAATTTTTAATGGACTTTAGGTTCACATAGACAATAGTTGTGTTATCCGAAAGGGTACAAAATTTAAAAATAATCTTTTGGATAGTATTTGAGTTATCTTGTACGAGGTTTACGAAAAAGTAGTTTCAGGAAAACGCGTTTAAGGGAAGAAGAATTTTTTCAGTGGTTCCCTTCTTTTAAATGGGAAGGGCACCACTGAAGAATTTTTAAAAAATTGATATTTTTCAATTGGCTGAAGAGCGTTATTAAGAAATGATTGTTCTTTAATGATTAAAGAACAATCGATTGTGATTTAATGATTAAAACGTTATTAACAAAAATTATTGTTCTTTAATGATTAAAGAACAATCTATTGTGATTTAATGATTAAAACGTTATTAACAAATGATTGTTCTTTTTTCTGTCAAAAATTGAGTTTTTACTTTAAATGCTTGCCAATTACACAAAAATGCATATTTTCGAAATCCCTCACGTATTTATGTAATTATAATTATGTAAATTAATAGAATTTTTTATATTTTTTTCCGAATTCAAATTCGCATCAGTTATACTGCGTTCCGCAGAGCGTCTCAAATTCGACATGCCTCGCGAGAATGGCTCCAACGTCATAAATTTGTATAATTTTTTGTTTGTTTAAAATATGACTAATAGCATCCTTGAATATTATTATGCTTTTACTTGTCCTTCAACCCAAAAAAAATCGCGAATAATCACTTAATTTTGGACGTTTACAGTTTTGTAACCCCTTAAAGTTTCCAAAAATTCCTTGACTAAATGACCTACCGGTTAATCTGCGATTCCCCGGCCACGAAAAGTAGTCCCTCACCCGCCTCGTGGAGTTCGTTTTCGGCCATAAACTCTTCTTTACGTTATAAAGGAATCTCCCCTTGAGACGGCTATGGACGCACCGGAAGTTAGATTAGATTAGCGAAGTGCTGATAAGGAGCGATAGGAAAAGGGTCAATTGGAAAGGTTGGTACGTAAAAACCGACCAGGATATACGCTGGAACCCAGCAAACTGATATATACAAGGAGAGATGATTTTTAAAATATCCTACTTCAAAATACTTTCAAAATATTCGAGAACCGCCCGCGAAAAGGCCAGATTCGTTGATAACCAACATTCCGTAGATACGATCAATGAAAAATCTTTTTTCCCCTTATCGTATCGTCGTGCTGTATATTGGAATGGGAAAAAAATTGAAGGCCAGTTTTTTGACAGGTGATTTTGTAGGTGCCACGAGTGCTAAAACCAAGTTTGCCTAAAAATCGGGGGTGGGGTTTTTTTAGGGGTTGGGGGTGGATTAATGCCAAACTACAACCCCCACGAGGTCGGCGCCGGGAGACAAAATGTTCAGAAAAATCCGGGTTTTATTTTTGTCTATAGCGCCGAAGTCGTGGAAGTTCATTTTGGGGTTGAAAAAGTGGGGTGAAATTTTGAAAAATCAGTTTTCTTTCGATAACTCTTTAGGACAAATTCATACAATTGTTGTTCAAATGGAAACGTTGTAGCCCTTGAAAAGACGCGTCGATCGAGTATTCGATCAACCCTCTCCAATAATATCTTCACCCCCAAAAGAATTGTTGAAGAATTAACAAAAAAAATGTTTATTAAATAACTCAAAAACAATCGATTTTTCGGGGATGGACCAAATGTACGAAATGTAGAGAATAATTTTCTCTATATTTTCGTTCCTATGCACAACTTTTGAATTTTGCTTTTTCGAGCCCCTTTCAGGGGTTGAAAATTCAAAATGAAATTCTGGGAAAACTATTGAACGAAACTAAAGAGATACGAGTTTGGCGCTGTAGACAAAAATGTAGCTGAGGGTTCAAGCTACAAATTCTTCCACGGCGGCGAATTTGTGCCGTCAATAGTTTTCCCAGAATTTCATTTAGAATGTTCAACCCCCGAGAGGGGTTGGAAAATCAAAATTCAAGGGTGGTCCATAGCAACAAAAATATGGAGAAAATTATTCTCTACATTTCGTACATTTGAACCATACTCGAAAAACCGATTGTTTTTGAGTTATTCAATAACTTATTTTTTGTTTGTTTTTTAACCATTTCTTGGGGATGAAGATATTATCGGAGAGTGATGATCGAAGACTCGATAGACGCGTCTTTACAAGGGCTACAACGTTCTCATTTGAACAAAAAACGTACGCTTTTTTTCTAAAGAGTTATTGAATTAAAACCGATTTTTCAAAATTTCACCCCTCTTTTTCACCCTCAAAATGAACTTCCACGACTTCGGCGCCGTGGACAAAACTAAAGCCCGGATTTTTCTGAACATTTTGTCTCACGGCGCCGACCTCGTAGGGCTTATAGTTTGGCATTAATCCACCCCCATCTTCTTTCATCCCCTAAAAAAGAACCCTGCACCCCGATTTTTAGGCAAACTTGGATTTAGCACCCGCGGCACCTACAAAATCACCTGTCAAAAAACTAGCCTTCTTCTAATTTTCTTCAATTCCGGGTTTTTTTTCAGGGACAGCACGACTGTACTAACTCGAAAAATCGATTGTTTTTGAGTTATTCAATAAACAATTTTTGTTGGGTATTTCAACAATTTTTTTGGCGGTGAAGATATTATTCGAGACTGATGATCAAATACTCGATCGACGCGTCTTTTCAAAGGCTACAACGTTCCCATTTGAACAAAAAGTGTACGAATTTATCCTAAAGAGTTATTGAGTTAAAAATGATTTTTCAAAATGTCACCCCACTTTTTCACCCCCAAAACGAACTGCCACGACTTCGGCGCCCTGGACAAAACTAAAGCCCGGATTTTTCCCATAATTTTGTCTCACGACGCCGACCTCGTAGGGGTTGTAGTTTGGCATCAATCCACCTCCATGCCCCTTCATCCCCTAAAAAAACCCTGCACCCCGATTTTTAGGCAAACTTGGATTTATCACCTGCGGCACCTACAGCATCACCTGTCAAAAAACTGGCCTCATAATTTTTTCCAATTACGGGGTTTTTCAACGACAGCAAGCGGCGTCGAGAAAATCCCAACTGCAGGAAACGAGCTGACATCCACGTTCTTTCCCCTCACTCTACTCGGTGAGATCTCGAGAGACGAAACGATCGAAAAATCAACGGTGTATCGTTCCGATCAAGATCGCCGTTTTTTTTTATTTCCCACCGGCGCGCTTTTTTTTCTCTCTTGCTCTCGCGAAACTTCCTCGTGGCTCACGCTTGTGCATCCGTACATTGAGAAAAGCACAAGTGGGACAAAGACGTGTAGGTATGAAATGCGAGGGAAGAGGACGGAGGAGAAAGATCGGCCGCGGGGCTTCCACGAAAAGAGCAAGAACACGAAATAAAAGATGTAAGGAGAGCGATAGGGAGAAAGAGAGGGGAAGATGAGGCTCTTGGGTTAACCAACAAGCAAATTAACACGTGGGAGGGTCCGATCGGCAAATGAGATAATTGTCCGGCGGTCAAGCAGCAGCAGAAGCAGAAAAAAAGCGCAAAAAAATTCGACCCTCTTTCTCTCTCTTTTGCTCTTACTATCGCACTGTCTCTCGATCTCTCCGTTTCCGCAGAGAGAGAAAGAGAAAGAGAGAGAGAGAGAGAGAGAAAGAAGTTGAGATTTCGCTTTAGCCCGAGAGTCTCGATCGACAGAGGGCGTGTTCATAACGAGATGAACGCATCGATCGATCGTGAAGCTTTATGCTTTTTTCCCCTAGCCTCGTCTGCATTGCTTTCGTCGTTGAAATTGATGATCGACTCGAGAGAATTTCATTCTTGAAACCTCATCATCCATGTACTCCAATTACAAAGAAGTCTTACCAATGCTTCATTATAGTCCTCGATTTAACGAGGATAAAGGCCTCTTAGGGAAAGTTTTATTTTACGATCAGAGATTATGAGATGAGTATATTTGTTCGCATAATTATCGAGCTTATTGTTCGCATCTTTGCAGTCTTTTCAATCCTTTGCAATCCTTCGGTACCAAGTTGTTCACCAACTGGTATGGTGTTGAAGTTTGCATCGTTGGAATGTAACGAAAATCCACAATTTTTTCATTTCTTAATTTTTATCACTATCTAGCCCTTTTTTTGAAGTTTAGGTTATGGAACCCTAATAAGGATTTTCGGAAATATTCCAGTGATTAGTGTAGTCTGAAGGGGCCAAAGAAATTGGGTAATACGAAAGAACGATATTTTCGTTGCATCCCAACGGTGCAAACTTCAATACCACTACGACCATGTCACATCGAGTGATCGGCCATGGCTGCGTGAGAGCTGATTTGCAGATTTCCAGTGTTCTACTAAATGGTTGGTTTTTCGGAAAAAAACGAAAAGAAACATTTTCACCTCTGTTGAACAACGAACAACGTGTTTCTCCTCGTTTGTCCAAAATGTGATTCGTCTGGCGGAGAACTTGGCAGTAGAATGTTTACCGACTGGACGCGTGAGCCATGTCCATAAGGGGAGAGATATCTTTAGGCAAGGGAAAAATTTGCTGATTTTTAAGATTTTTTTTTAAAGCTAAGAGTTCTCACCATTTTTAAGATGTAGGGTATGTTATATTACTACTTTTGGCTGTTACATGTTATTTTTTTATATATAAACCTTTAAGGTAGTACCTCCACAGGAGAGTTGAATTAAGAAATGGTTGAAATTTGACATATATGTTATTTAATACATTATCCAAACATCTGTGCAATTTGAATAAGTTTGACCACCCCAAACCTGAGATATTTACACTTAAAGTTGGCTTGGTTTACACGTAACAAATGCGTTATGATGGGCAAACAGAGCATCATTAATTCTACCGCCAAAACTAAAATTAAGAAATTGATAAAAAATGAGGATAAGCTAGAGTAAGATATCACGAATAATGTGAAAAAAAATGAGAATCATTCACCGTCTAGTTTCGAAGATATAACCATGAGAAGCCCTCACAATTTTGGTGCAAAGCCTGGCAAAGCTTGGCAAAGCCTGGAAAAAAAAACAATTGGGACAAAGCCTGGACAGTCCCGGGAAAAAGTTCACTGGCAATAGTAGATCAAAAACACAATATAAAATATATTTTACGGCAATAAATTATATCTATCGTATTATCTACTAGTACGGAGTCAATATTGCGTAGTTTTTAATTTTATTTATTACTAATTAAACCAATTATCAATCTTTTAAACATGAACATGGTATGTAAACTTTTGGTTGAGATTTTCGCAGAGGAACTACCTTAAAAATAGCGGAGGTATGGCACGATTTTGTAAACTGTATTTTTAAAACTAGCGTGACGTATGCTAAAAAACTAATCAACCGATCCTGATGAAATTTAGTATTAATCGTTCTAACTTTATTGCTCAAAACATGACCCTAAATGTAGTTGTAAATAAAAAAATTAGTAATTTTTGTCAATATATGTAGCCAATTTTTTCGAAAAATTCAATCTTTGTGTTTCAAAACGTACTATTTCATGGATTTTCGACATTTTTCACTTTTTTTTCGGTTCATATTCTGCGTATGAGTGTTAGTGAAAGAAAAGTCTTTGTTAGTTTTTTTTCGATTAAGGGGAGGTGTACACCTAGGAGCCGGAAAAAAGGTAATTTTTGTGAATTTTTTCCAGGAAAACTATTTGGAATTTCGGATTGGGATTTTCATTATCTAAAAGTATAAACATTCAAAAATATGTTTAATTTTCTTTATTCAAAAGTATCAAAAATATACAAGGATACTGTATGATCCTTGGAGCGTCGTAAAAAAATCTGCATATACAGTACCCACTGGCGTTTGTTCAAAAATCATCTGATAAAAAACAGAAAGATTATTAAATTAGATACTATAATCTAGTACTTGTCATAGCCGATTTTGAAAATATCGATTTATGACAAAATGGCGGACGTTTGAACATAAATAGTGATTTTTGGGCAAAAAATTAGTTATTATTCTGCCTACAAATCAAAAACTAAGTAACGGAAAAAAAATCCTATGACAAGTACTAGGTAATGGTTGTATAGAATAAACACAAAAAATCGCAAGGCAATCGGTTAATTGGTTTTCGAGAAATTTTGGGTACCGATTTGAAAAACGGGGTTTTGAGAAAAACGCGTTTGAAAATTTGGAAAACAATAAATCATGAAATTTGTCAAATTACATGGAATCATCGATACCAGACCCATAGTGTAGGTCTTCTACGGTCGACGGAATGTTCATAGCTTCTGAATCCTCGACCTCGACCATCTTGGTGTATATCTCTCCTTAAGGCGTTACCCCCACTTGTAGCGCAAAAAAGGCCTTTTTCATGATTTTTTTTAAAGAAAACTACAAAACGTTTTTAATCGATCAATATACCATCTTAAAGAACACATCTTGAAGAACTTTCAGTAATTTTTTTATTGAAGAATATTACATTGTTTAGTGGCAAATGGCCGTCAATGAAATAATGTTTTTATATACACGGTTTGCGGTGACCAACATTGCGGCGAAGTGGATCATCTGAAAAAAATGCGGATGGATTTAGTCAAATATAAGTATAAACTAGTCTTTAATCGAAGGATTTTAAAAAATATTCATTTTTCACAAAATGGCGGACAGTCAAAATTAATGGTTCGATTTTAACGAAAAAAAACGGCCGTTTTTTGGCTATAAAACGGCCATTTTTTTTCGAAAAAAAAAATCGAACAATTAAAGACTACATTTTTATGAATTAAATAAGCCTGCAAAATTTCAAGAAGATCGGTTCATTAGTGTTCGAGTAATCTTGGTCACCGACTTCAGAAATGCCATTTTGAGAAAAACGCGTTTAAAGTTTCAATTTCCGGTCGTTTACACAACGGATTCTTCTCTTTCAACGCTCATATCTCAGTCAATTTTGTTCGGACCGACTTGAAATTTTAAGGACATATTCTCAGATACTTATACTTCAAAAAAAGGCAATAAAAAAAAAATCGATTTTTTCAAAATCGCAAGTGGGGGTAACCCCTTAATCCCGCCAACGCTGCGTGTCACGTCGTCTGGCAACACCCGCCGCAACCTGTTTAGAAGATCGTACCAAACCGCCGCCATTTAAAAATATTAATAAAAAATACCATGTAACAGTAAAAAGTAATAACAAAACATATCCTAAGTCCCAAAAATGGTAAGAAATCTGTCGTTTACAAGAAAAAAATCCTGCAAATCAGCAATTTTTTCCTCGCTCAAAGATACTTCTCCCCTTAAACTGGTGAGATGAATGAGTGAAAGAGGTATCAGCTGATTGCTCAATGACCTTTCCGGTTATCTGTCTACTTTCTGTTGACTGTCAAATGTTGGCCGCTGTCACGAGGGAAGCAATTCTCTCGAATCAATTAACCTAAAAAGTAGAATTTTAATTAACCTGCTATTCAATAAAACCGGCGTTGCGAGGGATTTTTTCCTGACACAATGGATGACGTAAAAAAAAAGAAACACGCACGTTATCTCCGTCGCGAGTCCGAAGAGTAACGATCGAAAATAGAGAACGCAGCGAAAGAAAATTGCAACTGCAGATAAAGCAGCAACAGATAAAGTTGCCTCGGGGGATAGTCGGACATTCTTTTGCCCGATAAGATTCACCTATCTTCGTGAGAACATAAAGTTTATTTCTTTTTGCCCAGCTGGGGACACGAAAAATCGTCGATTCGCTATATTCATTTTAAATAGCAAAGAGTTTGGAAAACTTTTCGAGTACAAATTTTATTTTCACCTTTGTTCGTATTTATATTTTATTCGTTACATTTATTTCCGCCTCGTAAGCTTTCTTACCGATGGGAAGAAAAAGTAAAACTGCAAATTGCACCATGACATTTCAGAACCCATTGACAAACATCGTTTTCAATGTCGAAAATCGAATAACTTATCCTTTTAAAATCTTTGCACACGTTTTCATCTGTTTCTCTCAATTGTTCCTCCCTCTCTCTTTCTCTCTCCGTATGATCGGTACCGCAGCTTTCTCTCTCACGGCTCAACAATCATGAATATATAGTCTTATTCACTGCAATACGGAAACTGCAACATGCTGTGCAAAACGAAATAGAAATGGTGGGGGGAGCAAGAGAGAGAGAGAGAGAAAGAGCGAGAGAGAGAGCGAGAGAGAGAGAGAGAGAGAGAGGGAGGGAGGGAGGGAGGGAGGGAGGGAGGGAGAGAGAGGGAGGGAGGGAGAGAGAGGGAGGGAGGGAGAGAGAGAGAGAGAGAGGAGAGAGAGAGAGAGAGAGAGAGAAGAGAGATGAGAGAGAGAGAGAGAGAGAGAGAGAGAGAGAGAGAGAGAGAGAGAGAGAGAGAGAGAGAGAGAGAGAGAGAGAGAGAGAGAGAGAGAGAGAGAGAGAGAGAGAGAGAGAGAGAGGGAGGGAGGGGAGGGCGAGAGAGGGAGCGAGAGAGAGAGAGAGAGGGAGAGAGAGAGAGAGAGAGAGAGAGAAACGAGCACAGAGAGCAGCATACTCTTTCGAATATATCTTGATTGTATACTCTCGCTGATTATTCGCAACGATAATATAAACGAAGGGAAGAAGCGAAAGACTGCTCGGGGAAAATAAAAATATATAAAAACTGAAGATTGTCGGCGAGCGATTAAGATTTCGCAGGAAGAGTAGGAAAGGAAAGACAGAGAGAGAGAGAGAGAGAGAGAAAGAGAGAGAGAGAGAGAGGGATGAAGAAAAAGCTTCGTAGAGAGGGAACGTAATATATTTGAAGGATTATATCCGCTGGGTAAATTCCGCGAGAAAGATCGAACGGTCTCTTCGCCGGTATATGTAACGTGCTGCATGGACCAAGCAGCACTACGATGATGCACCGGATCGCCTCCCTCTGTTCTTCATCTCTCTCTCGCTCTCTCTCCCTCTTTCTGCTGGTGAACGTGCGGTTGGTCCTATCCAGGATCTAGAGCCAACAACAATTAGCCAAGGGGTCAGAGTTCGATTCCGCTGCTCACGGGACTCTCTCGTTGTTTCCACGATGGGGCGGGGTGCGAAATTTACTCGACGCTTCCTTTGCAGCTATATACACGTATATAGATATAGAGAACCGTTTAACGAATGAAGGGTGCGTGCTCGGTGGGAAGAGTAAACAAATGACAAAGCTGCAAGGGTGGATCATCTGCGCAATGTAAAAATAAAGCAATGCAAAAGCTCCGGAAAGAGGGCTCGGCCGAATGAATCCAAAAAGTTATTGATCGAGGCAATGCCGCAACAATAACAAACTGATAAGCGAAGCAGTGTAGGTCCAATCGATTGGCGATTTGTTGGACAGCGTTTGCTCAGCCCAATACTCGGATGGGTGACCGCTCAGCCGCACACTGACTTGGGCGTTGACATTCGAGCGGGCCTGCACTTTCACTGATTGCCATTTGCCGTTGGCAACACATCTGAAAGTCACAAGAAACATCACTTAAGTGTCCTTCACTTTTGTTGAAACTCATATATGTGATAAAGCATTGAAAACTGTAAGACAGATATTTTTTTATCTGCGGAAGAACGATTTTAAAGGGGGAAACCACCCCTCACGGAAAGACGGGTCAAGGGGTGGTTTTGCAGTTTCACCCACAAGCAGTCCACCGATCTGAACGAAACGAAAACCAAAATTCTTCTAATGTAAAGCAATGAAAAATCCGCTCGGGTAATTTCGGGGGAGTTGGTCGTAAGGGCGAGATGGCCAATAGAAATGTTTCATAGAACCTCGCACTAGAGTTCACACGCGGAGAAAAATACGGCTGCCCAGGTAGGAAATCAAAAGGCTGACGATGGAAACAAGCTTGTGCGAGCCTTGTTTCACCGAGCCTGAGTGAGACAGACCTGGGCCAGGTTTCATTGCATCGTTTGGAGCAGCCTGGAACCAAGACCGGCTGCTTAGCCTAAACTCAGGGTTATTTCAAGCTTTATTCAGCCGGTGAATTTTAAGGCTAAAAAATGATGGCTGGATGCAGGCTTGTTTCAGGTTGTGATAAAATAAAATAAGTTTAAAATAATATTTTATCTGTACTTTTATGAAAACAATAAAAATTAGCATTAAATCTGTCGAGTGCGAAAGCACGAAAAACGAAAGCGAAGGAGGCAGCTCAGAACATTTAAACATATGCTCTTATCGATATTTATGAGATACACAAAAAAGTTTTTTTCTCGTCACACACAGATTTCGTATATACTCACTCTCTGGAGTTTGTGTACACTCGGTCTATTACGTGTCCCATAAACAACAAATAAAATAAAGTATTGTTTTTAAAAATATTTTTTATATATATATTCTATAACAAACAATATAATAAATAATAAATATATATAATAAATAAAATGAATTCTTTACAAATTTATTAAATTTAGCCCAATGTAGAATATAGGAAACAAAAAAGGGCCTCATATAGCCTCGAGAAGAGTTTGGGATAAGCCTGGTCATAAATGCTCGTGAAGGCTTCATTAAGGCTCGTTTTGAGCCTTGTTGTTTCATCGTTTCAGGCTTAGTACAGGCTTTTCTACCAGCCTTTGGTCAAGCCTG
The DNA here is from genome assembly GCA_964007375.1 of Ophion obscuratus. NCBI lineage: Eukaryota > Metazoa > Arthropoda > Insecta > Hymenoptera > Ichneumonidae > Ophion > Ophion obscuratus. The sequence continues at coordinate 29,672,623 of OZ023319.1, forward strand.
TGTGCAAGAGCCTGAAACCGCGTTATCATTCAAAGGTTCAGCTAGGCCTGAAATCAGGCTGATGCTCAGCCTGAAGAAAAAAATGTGAGCCTTGTTTTAGAGCTTGGCGAGCACTTTTTTCATCGTCAATTCCTACCTGGGTGGTTGCCAGAATTCTAATATTCAGTGATAGAAAGATATAGCAGTTTACTGCCAGTTCGGAATTCTAAGACTTGTTATAGAAGTGTGAAAATGATTCTCACACCGTATAGTAAAAATGATGCGTGCGTATTACATTTGAAACTATTCTCGCATAGGCGCGAATCCTGTATACTGTATAGGACTTTTTGTAAAATACCAACCTTTATTACACGCTATATTTTCATATGGATTTTACTATACGGATAGCATGAATCTTCGTGTATGTATAGATTTCACTATACGCATAGCATAAATCTTCGGCGTATAGCGAAATGTATTACGAAGTCATTAGTAAAATGTGACTCTTTATACCGTACTTTTTGTAGAATACTGGAAACTAATTGTTCCAATTACGTGGGCAAAATATTTTTTGAATACTACAAAAAGTCACAATATGCCGAATAAAATGTATTATTTGTATCAGTTTACATGCCATATCGTAGGTTAAAATTTAAATTTCTTCATTATTACTATACCATAATTACAATTTTTATCTTCCATTCAATACTTTTTGATATTTATAATGATATTTTTTTAGAAGCATAGTATTAATTCTAAACTTCGAGGCCCCTGTTTTCTCCGTGCAGTTTACTGCTTAATTCGCTTCGCGTCGTGCGCAGCTTACAGCGTAAATGTACAGGCAAAAGTTTGGCACAAAAAATGTTAAGTAAAATTCATTTTAATTATTTTGTCTACTGCTATATTCTTTCGAAGGTTTCACGTTTTACATTGTGATGATGTTATTTGGTAAAAGTAATGGTTATTTTTGTAATTCTTCCATCACTCACGAACACTGCTTTGTTATAGCCTCAAGATTTAGCATGTATTGTTACTGCTTGTTTACATTTTAGATGTGACCATCTCTCCCGGGTGTATGATGGGCCATAGTATTAGTTGTGATTCATTTTTTCATACATTCATTTTTTCTACATTTGCTTTAGATGCCTATTAAGTACAAGAGGAATTGCTCTGAGGGAACTGGACTCCAGAATCATTAAAAGCAGCCATTAGCCCTGTAAAAAGTAATGAATTTTCGGCTCGTGCGGCCGCTAGGGCCTACGAAACACTTAGGAAGACCTTAGAAAGACGATATAAGAACAATGACAAAAAATGTTGCGGAGAAAACTGTTATGAAACTCGTTTCATCGCAGACTGGTTTCAGTGGGTAGTATTCCAACTTTAAATACACGGAAATTATACTGATTTTGATTAAATGCGTTCTAAATGTGACCAAAAAAACAATAATCAAAATATAAAACCAAAGAGAAAGCCGAGACCAATACTGGGTAACTGGCCATCTCACCTCTACTCCTATGGCCATCACACCCGCATACTCCGGGAGAGATAGCCAACCGTGATTTCAAAAAAAGTAACTTTAAGGTTGATCTGATAGGTGTTTGTTTCAATTTCGTAAATTATCTCAAAGTTAAATGTTCAAAGTTTAATTACAAATAAAAATAAGATAAGAAACGTCTATTCTTTCATTTCGACGGATCTTTGAAAACCTGTGGCTAACTACCCCGGACTTACCCTATAGAAGTATAGAAAAAAAATTAAATTAAGGGGTGACACGTCTTTCTATGAACGGTGGGTGGTTTCCCCCTTAGAAGCGTGTTTTTCCGCAAAAAAGAATACGTGTCTAATAGTTTTTAACGCTTCATCACATGTATGAGTTTCAACAAAATCGAAGGTGGACACTTAAGGGGAGGTACTTAAGTAAACGGCGAGAAAAACAGGTAAACTTCGGGAATTTTTATCTCAAAAACTAATGTTTCGATTGGATTCGGTTTTTTTTTATTGGAAAATATGTACATTGCGGTATGTTTACGAATTTTTTAAAATAAATTCATTGACTGAAAGCGATTCAAACGCGATTATCTCGAAACATAGTTTTCAAAGTAGGTGCCAGATGTATCTCGAAAACGGCCCGTCCGATTTTGTCCAAAATTGGATACAACATTCTTCGATAGTTTTTCTCGTTCGCCACATAGGGGTTTTTCATTTGCTTGAACCATTGCTTTTTTATGCAACATGTATGCAATCAAAAATCGTCGGGAATTGCGAACGAAAAACGAATGTTAAATTAAAACGGTCGCAATTCCGTCAAAAATAAAAATGTAAAAAAAAATCCTACGTGGCGAATGAGAAAAACTATCGAAGAATATTGTATCCAAATTTGGACAAAATCGGACTAGCCGTTTTCGAGATACATCTGGCACCGACTTTGAAAACTATGTTTCGAGATAATCGCGTTTGAATCGCTTCCATTCAACGAATTTATTTAAAAAAATTCCTACGCATACCTCAGTGTACATATTTTCCAACAAAAAAATCCGCATCCAATCAAAACATTAGTTTTTGAGATAAAAATTCCCGAAGTTCCCCTTTTTTCTCTCGCCGTTTATTCAGGTTCCTCCCCTTAGGTGATGTTCCTCAGCAGTGGAAATATCGTCGTCTGCACCAGCCCGGCTTTTCCACAGTTTCCCCGTGCCTTCGTGCAGATTCGACACGCGTTACAAAAAAATCGCCATCGACACCCTGGGCCGGTTCTCCGGGAAACTGGAAATCGCGAAGCGACCAGGGGTATGAATCATCGGTGAAATTTTCTTAAAGTTTGCAGTCGTTGCGCAAAAAATGCTCTCGTTGCGAGAAGCTGACGGAAAAAGTCAGAGATTCTCGGCCGTGCGCTGTCAGAATTTCTCGGAGACCTCGACGAATGACGAGGAGGGGAGAAGGTAAGGACGAAGATGAGGACGATGAAGAAGCGAAAGCGATATCGAGGTGCGTCGCGAGAGGGAGTGGAAGCGAAGAAAGAAGAGGAAAGTAAGCAAGAGAGAGAGAAGGAGAGGTATGGAGAGAGGGGAGGGTGGGAAATGGGCCCGATTAACACGTTGTTTGTATAGGGGAATGTATAATAACAGGTTGCCTCGCCGTTGGCATAGGTACCCATTTGTATCTGTAGGAGGGCATCTCAGGTTCTCCTATATCTCTCTCTCTCTCTCTCTCCCTCCCTCTCTCTCGCTCTCTCTCGTTCACACCCTCTTCCTTTCTCTCTTTTCTCACATACGTACGTGTGCCTCGTATAGTCCCAGGGTGAAGACGCGAGCCAGGGTGAGGACGTAAAACTGCGAGAAAGAAGGAGAGAAACGCAACTCGCGTATCGCACACATGCATCCAGTGATAGCACGCCGGAGCACGCGAAAGACGCGAATTTACATTTGACGTTGGGTGAATAGTGCCCTTGTGCTACTCAGGAGTAATGTACGGTACGATGCACGAGAATTGCGTAGAATTTGCCAGGGTGGAGGATAAAAATGAGTGAGAGAGAGAAAGAGTCTCCCTCAGTGTGGCAGGTCGGTCCCCTATCGGCATTGCATCGCCTATCCTCCTTTCTCTCCTTCTTCTCATCGTCGTTGCATGTGCACAGTTCTCCTGCATCCGAGAAACTTCATCGTTTATTCCTCCCCCCTCTCTCTCTCTCTCCCTCTCTCTCTCCCTCTCCCTCCCTCTCTCTCTCTCTCTCTCTCTCTCCCTCTCTCTCTCTCTTGTTGCACCCAGCCCTGGTGCTCTCTCGCTCTCTCCCTTTCTCTCGATGCACCTGGTGTACTCGCGGGATCGTAGAGATCTTTTTTCGAGGCCCTCGAGGCTTTCGTGCCCTCACCTCATGCCCGCACCTCAGGTCACTTCTACTCTCGTCCCTCCTGCATGCATACGTGTCCGTATGGACTTATGGCCAATTTACAGATTTCTGTAGGTGTGCTTGGACGCGAATGTATAATTTCGACTGCATTCGGCAAATATACGTAAGGGGGTGGGGGTGGAGGGAGGGAGGGGGAGGAGAAGACGGAATGGGAAAAGGATGCTGTTGAAGGAATCAATGGCCCTATTCTCGTGCTTTTACCGAAGGATGATCTTCAAAGTCGATACATGCATACGTGTCCGTATAGACTTATGGCCAATTTACAGATTTCTGTAGGTGTGCTTGGACGCAAATGTATAATTTAGACTGCATTCGGCGGATATACGTAAGGGCGGGGGAGGAGGAGACGGAGAAGGAAAAGGATGCTGCTGAAGAAATCAATGGCCTTCTTTTCGCGCTTATACTAAAGGATGATCTTCGAAGGCGATACAAAAGGGGACGGTGCGGTACACATGAAATCTATAATTTTGTCGTATAGACGACCGTGATCTTGTGAATGCAGCGAATTTTTGTTTTCCTATCGCTCAATTTTTTTGCCACATTTGTGCTACGGATGTCAATGAAATATTTTTTAAGACCCTTTTTAGGCATCCATAACCTAAAAATGCGAAAGAATAGGTTAGATAGAACTAAAAATAAAATAAAAATATCAGCTCGGGATTTTCGTTGCGTTCGATCGATGCAAACTTCAACACCACCCTATCTCCCTTTCCATCCAACTCCACGTCCTTTGGAAGCCAGGGCGGATAACGTTGAAGTTTGCATCGTTGGAACGCAACGAAAATGATTATCTTTTAATTTCCCAAATTTCCTTGGGCAGATTTGAGCTACGAAAATCACGCAAACATTTTTTAGGATCCTTATTTAGCGATCTACAAAAAATTTGCCAAAAATGACTTTGGATAATAACGAAAATAAGAAATGAAAAAGAATTTTCGTTGCATTCCAACGATCCAATCGTCAACCCCATCCAGGGAGCCCCCCCCCCCCCCCTTAACAATGGACAATCGTCGGACGGCAACAATGGACAATCGTCGGAGATATTAGTTGTCCGGCAAGCTTGCTCATACACTCATAACTTATTTGTCCTTCCGTAACATTGTCCCGCAACTCGTTTTCGACATGGGACCATATGGGGGCACATTGGAAGAGAAAGCCTCGATTGCTCGAAAGCTCGTGACTTTTGGAAAAGTATTTGGCACAACCTCTAATCGTTTTCATCGGGAGGGCGGCCAAAAAAAGAAAGTCATCGCGTAATCGCGGGAAAACTGGCTGCCGAACAGTCAATTCGGCTCTCCCTTCGCCGTCAGGCTCGTATAGCATACTCAGTAACAGATATCCCTTGTATGTGTCGAAGCTCGCAAATTCGTGCGGTGTGATGGTGACTGGCGGTGGCGACCGCGTGCGCTCAGCGATAAGCCAAACGCCCTACCGACGATTGTATATTTTCGTCTTTATGTATGTATGTGTCTATATATATATATGTCTATATATATATATATATATATATATATATATATATATATATATATATATATATATATATATATATATATATATATAGAGAGAGAGAGAGAGAGAACACTCTTCGACGATTTGCACCTCCCACGCAAGTTTTTTTTGTTTAGTGTTTGGATAAAACCTCCCCCTTGCTCATTCATCCACTCGCTTATTCTTCCTCCTCTTCATTCAAATTTTCGATCCTCACGCGGATACTATTAATTCGTATCTCGCCCGAACTTGGTCCCACGAAGCTCCAACCAATCAACAATCCACCCTCCATGGGGAACAAAGTCACGGGATGAAGATGGTTTTATCGAATGCGGAAGCGTACTCTCGAATAAACCGGATGAATTTGGTAATATATTGAAAACGGCTGCTTTTTCCTCTCTTACCGGAGCCCATTAAGTATCGCTTGCCAACCGTTTAGTTTTTTCTCCACTGCTTCGTATTCCGAGGAAAATTGGCTTTGAAAAGACATGTGTTTTCATGTTTAGTGAAGAAGTGTCAAGGTATCAGGTCTAGTGAAGACGACAAGATTCGATTAGAGATCACTTAGCTTAGGGCCCTTAGCTTCGTGTGGGGTTACCTGAGGCATTTTTACCCCTCAGGTAATTATGAGTTTAAAATCATGTCACTTATTACCCTCAATAATGTTTCCCTTCTTGTGATATTGTGCCTTCGAAATCATATTTTTTATTCATCTACTTCTTTTTCGCTTCTCGTGTATCGTCCCCCCAAAATATTGCGTCGTTGGATCCGTCTGGGCCAGAGATTCGAATGGAATTCGTCATCTGCAAATGGTATGGGGGAAGAATATTCCTGCTTCCGTTTTTCTTTCTTCTTAGAGAGCTTCTTGATGGATGGGCCTGAAGCTCGAGTCCCCATTTTGAGGGGCTCAATATACGAATAGGACATTTTTAGTTATCCATGAAGTTGATCTAGTACCTATACATGTTAACAGCACTAACCCGTGCAGAAATTGTCATAGGTACCCAACTGGATCCCCATAGATGTCCCTAATTTGTGATGAGGATCTAATGGGTCATCGCAGTCGATCCCTGTACTAAAGCATCACGCTCGTACATTTGATTCTAACAGGGGTTCCCCATTGAAATCCAATGTACGAATCCAATTTGAATCCTAAACGATTCCCACATTATAAAATCGATATAATTCTTAATGGATCTCATCGCGTTTTGTCCATTGGATTTTCTAAACAAAACACACACACACATATATATATATATATATATATATATATATATATATATATATACAAAATGACTGGATCTTGAAAAAGTATAAATCTTATCTTCAAAAAGTATAGATAGCTTAAAAAAGTATATCTTAAAAATCGATTTGAATCACATCACTCAAAATTCACTGTAATTATCATTTGTCATTTATTTTAATGAACTTCGACATAATATTTCACAGTTCAGGTCAAAAAACGCTCACGAAGTGTAGAGGTTATGTTTCAACACGCCAATATTTTTCTCGTCACTTTTCACATATTTTCGATTCGATCGTGGTGAGAATGCTGGAACGGCGTTCATCGGGAAACAGTGCAGAATCCAATTGCATCCCAATGAAGATTTCCTACGTGCGGTTTTCCTAACAAATCCCTATAGAGATGTGGATGCATCTTGGGACTCTCCACAAATTTGTGCACGGGATCACGCACCGAGAGAAAAGTGTATAGTATTCACAAAAAATACGCATGGTAAAAGAGAATATAGTCGAATTCCCTATAGTTTATCGTCACCGCAATCATAATATGGTTAACACGACTATAAGCGAAAAGTATATCTAAACATGCAACTTTGGTGGCGTTCTCGATTATTTATTATCCCCGAAATAACTACTAACTATTGTAGAAATATTAACTGAATGAACCATATCGATATTGTAAAGCCCTTCACAGTAGTTAATAGTTATTTCGAGGATACTAGATAATCAAACACACTACCAAAACGGCATCATTGGATAGTCGCTTATAGTTGTGTTAACCATATTATGATTGCGGTATCAATAAACTATAGGGAATTCAACTATGCCCACTTTTACCATGGGCGTTTTCTTATAAATACTATGGACATTCTTCTCAGTGCAAGTTTGTACTATTTATATGGTTAACATTAACACTTGCTGAGTATAAATTGTTACAAGATCTTACGAAAAGTGACTATACGAACAAAATTATGGTAATCTTATAGTGAAGACGTAAATCATTTGTGGAACGTGTCAGTAAAGTAGAGACAGCGGTGGCACGCTATGATCGATATAGATATATTAGCGCATTAATTGATCAGTTTTTAAAATTCGATATTTCGAAAACTATTGCGTTGCGCAGAAAATCCATTTAAGCAGTGAAATATATTATCAAAGAAACGATCTGTGCAAAATTCCACCTTTATCGGAGGTAACAGCTATTCGGAATTACAGCTGGAATTACTTTAAACCCTCTAGTTAACCCTATTGAAATAAATAAAACTATAAACATAAACTGATTAATATACTCTATTAAATATAAATCTAAAATTTTATCTTTCGAAAAAAAATCCTAATAAAAAAGGTATTAAAGTAGACCCTATTAAATCCCTATAGGGATGTGGTGGGATCTGGGGACTCCCAAACAAATTTCTGCACGGATACATGCGTATATATGCATTCTCAGAGATACATTTACGTGTATATTTATATGCACACCAATATATATATATACACAAATACATATACATATACCAGGGTGGCCGTTATTTTGGCTTCGTTAAAAAAATTAACGTCTAGCAAAAAAACTAATCAAGATATTAAAAAAAAAATCTGTGTAAAATTTGGACGCGCTGGGATGAGAACACGTGCCACCGAGCAGTTTAATTTTCAAAAATGCATGCATTTTTTTAATGGCCGCACTAAAATATTCATTAATCTCATAATATTAATTTAAAAATTTCGAATTGGGTACATTGATTATACATATTAAGAGGTACAAAATATATTATTTACTGTTTTTTTTTCCATCAATTATATACAGTCGTGAGTAGATTGAAAAATTAATAGAAAATTTGAAAACCGACGTGGCGGTTTGGCCACATTGTGGCGGGAAATCGAAGCAGTGAATTAATTATCGGAGCGGATTTTTTATGCAAATAATAATGTAATAATCGTGTATTGAATGCTTCAAAATGATATTTTTTTTCTTGAGCCTGCGAGAAGATTTTCCAACTGTAGTGGCGATAATACAAAATATAGTGCAGACAAATAGTTCGAAATTTGGTCGTGGCGCTTCGTCCGCTCATTTTTACCGACCGAGTTTGTTTGCCATTGTTGGACATAGAAAAAAAATATAACACGTGAAATCTTTACGTTTCTGCAAATTTATTTCGATTTTACGATGCGGTTTCAAACGGTATCAGGTTTTCCAGTCACACTTTACTTTTCTGCTCGATAAAGACATTGATTTCTTTATTAGTCCCGAATCTATGGCGTTTTTCGAATTATTTAAAATTGATTGTACTTTTCTCGACACCGATGTATCTGTTGGGGACTCGAACGAGAGTTATCAAATGGGCGCGCAATTGATAAAAAAAAATAAGAGTCTGTAATGATATAGCGGAGCGGGGCATCAACCTTATCACCGATTATAACAATCGATTGACTTATGATGAAGGTCAAATACAATTTGTATTTCAAGTCGTCGCCGAATATCAACAAAAAATTCCGAACGTAAACAAATGTACTCTACTTCAATCATTTCATAGATGAACTCCTATTACTTATGTAATATTTCATGTAAAGGTACGAATTTGCGGTACGTGATTGATAGAAAAAAATCAGTAAATAATATATTTTGTAACTCTTAATATGTTTAATCAATGTACCCAATTCCAGATTTTTTAATTAATATTATGAGACTAATAAATATTTCAGTGCAGCTATTGAAAAAATGCATTTATTTGTGAAAATGAAACTGCTCGGTGGCACGTGTTCTCCTTATCCCAGCGCATCCAAATTTTACACAGATTTTTTTTTTCCATATCTTGATTCGTTTCTTTGCTAGACGTTAAATTTTTTTACCGAAGCCATAATAACGCCCACCCTAATATACACATATATATATATATATATATATATATATATATATATATATATATATATATATATATATATATATATATTAAGGTGATTCGTTTCAGGGCAACTTTTTTTTTTCTCATCGTGCCCAAAAACCTTTAGTTGGTACCCAAAAACGAAGTTTCGTGAAAGGGGGGGTGTTGTCAAAAAATATTTAGAGGTCGCGAATTAAAATTGAAGGTTTCCCATTTGAATAACATTGAAAAAAATGTTTTTCTCATTATTAGTGTTACCATTCCGTGAATTTTAATATCGCGATATTATCCAAGTGGCTTCTCGTAGGAAATATGATACTCCACAATAAAGTTCATTGAGCCATGGCCGTAAATTCAACCGTTTCAGCGGCATCATTATTTCAAGTGAATATTGTGCAGAATATCTATTCAAACGATTGTAACGCCTAAGCTATTAGATATATCGAAAAACATTCAGATGAGAACTTTGTAGAGAAAGTAATTTTCTACAAAAAAGTCTTATAAACCGAGCCCGAAAATTCAACTCTTTCTCAGCTATAGGTGGATGAAGTAAAATAAATAGATTTTTTTTTAAACAAAAAAAATCGATTTATTTTACTTCATCCACCTATAGCTGAGAAAGAATAGATTTTTAAATAGATTTTTTTTAAACAAAAAAAATCTATTTATTTTACTTCATCCACCTATAGCTGAGAAAGAATATATTTTTAAATAGATTTTTTTTAAACAAAAAAAATCTATTTATTTTACTTCATCCACCTATAGCTGAGAAAGAGTTGAATTTACGGGCTCGGCTTGTAAGACTTTTTTGTAGCAAATTACTTTCTCTACATAGTTGTCATTTGAATTGTTTTCGATATATCTAATAGCTCAGGCGTTAAAGCCGTTTGAATAGATATTTTCATACAATATTCACTTGAAATAATGATACCGCTGAAACGGTTGAATTTACGGACATGGCTCAATGAACTTTATTGTAAATTATCATATTTCCTATGAGAACCCACTTGGAAAATATCGCGATATCAAAATTCGCGCAATGGTAACACTAATAATGAGAAAAACATTTTTTTCAATGCTAATCAAATGGGAAACCTTCAATTTTGATTCGCGACCTCTAAATATTTTTTTACAACACCCCCCTTTCACGAAACTTCGTTTTTGGGTACCAACTAAAGGTTTTCGGGCACGATGGGTCAGAAAAAAAAGTTACCCTGAAACGAATCACCCTAATATATATATATATATGTACGTATGTATGTATGGGTGTATGTATGTATGTATGTATGTATGTATATGTGCTATTGCTTGCTCTTTCAGGAAGAGAAATAAGAGAGGGAGTCCCCTTATCTTTGGTAACGACTGCTCGTTATTAATCGGCGTTTGGCGCTTTAGCGATACCCCTCCACGACTTCCCCCCCCCCCCCCCCCCCCCGCCCGACGTTTCGCCTCTCTGTCTCTCTCGCTCTTCTTGCTCCTCTAGCGAGCAACCCCCTGTAGATCGTCGAGGGTAGTTTACGCGGTTATACACACGCCGACCGGTCGAAAAAGAAAGAGCAGAGGCGTGAAGGTGTACACCACGGGCGCGCGTACTTCGTATTATAGGTGTACGCCCTCGCCAACTCTTGCCTCCCTGCAGATATCTATATAAAGGTGGATGCGGTATACTCCGAGCAGCATACGAGTCCGTATCTCTGTCGGGCAACGTACCTATTTCCGTATCGGCTTGCCGATACCGCGGAGAAATCGGCGAGCACGACGGTGAGCAAAAGGGAAAGGGTGAGAGAGAGGGAGAGAGAGGGAGAGAGAGAGAGAGCACCACGTGCCCGATCGCCTCGAACGCGATGAGGGGCGGTGTGCGAGGTGCGGGTGTACGACGCAATGATTTATTATTTTTATCTTCGTGCTCTGCGGGCTTCGCGCGCTCACTCGGACGGTTTGCTCCGAAGAATTCGGGCGCGAAACCTAACACGCTTTTCTCCTGCTCCCAACCACTCCGCTTTTGCCTGGGAGGTGATGCCGCCCGCGATGCTGGAAAACTCGTGGAGACGAGAAGAGAGGGGAAGGAGAGAGAAAAACTCGTGTGAGTGGGGCGTGAGAGATCGAGAAAAGAAGACCCGATATAAATGAGCGGAACTCGTTTGAGAGCGTCAAGGGGGGAAATCCCTTTAGATGCCCGGAAATGAGTTATTTTTCATAAATTTTTTTTAAAGGTGGTGAAGTAATCGCATCATTTTTTAATTTTTACATTATCTTGTTACAACTTTCAAGTGTTAAGAAAAATGTTTCGAAACAAAACAACATGGCGGCGTTATGAGGTATTCCTTTAGGCCTCTTTTGAAAAACTGCTCATGTTATAGGTCGAATGTTATTGATCTGGCTGAAATTTTGGGAGGCTTCGTGCTATAACATTATTGGAAGGATATACCTAAAGTTTTATGGTATCGCGTAAATAAATTTTTTTTTTGGGGGGGTAAAAATTGTCGAGAAAATGGTCAAAAATATGAAAATTTGATTACGAAGCCTACTGAATTTTTCATTTGATACTTTATTACATTTTTATAGATATGTGCTTTCGATAATGTTATAGTGAGAAACCTCCAAAAAATTTAGTCAGATCGATGAATAACTTTTTGAGCTATTGATCCAAAACTTTCAGTCGAACTGAAACTTTTCAGCCGAACAGTTCAGTCGAACATTTCCGTCGACACTGAAACTTTTCAGTCGAACAGTTCAGTCGAACTGAAACTGAAACTTTTCGATCGAAAAATTTCAGTCAGATCGATCAATAACTTTTTGAGCTATTCAGTGAAAACACGAGCAGTTTTTCAAAAGACGCCTAAACCTCATAACGCCGCCATTTTGTTTGTTTCAAACAGGAAACAAAAATGTTACACTTGAAAGTTGTAATAAGATAATGTGAAAATTTAAAAAGGATGCAATTATTGTATCCCTTTGAAAAAAAAATCAAGAAAAGTGGATCGTTCTCGATATATACGCGATTTCGCCGATTTTCGAAGGTACTTTTCTAGACGCGGTTAAAAATAATGACGCATATATTGACAACAATTTTTTTACAGGTTATTTATGCACACGGTTAAGTCTATGTTAAAAAAAATCAGAAATATTAACAAATGGCGAAATAATAACATAATAAAGCAATTTATTTTTTTCGCGCGCGTATTGATGGTGAAAGTTCTCGGCGCCGATGTGGGTGTCTGAAAAAAAAATGAACATATTTATAATTGCACAATGAATGTATCGTCAGTGTGAACCAACAATATTGTAAAAAAAATATTAAAATAAAAATTCGAAACTAAAAATGTTTTGCTCAGTTTTCTGTCGGTATTTTATTTTTTATATTTTTTCACTGCATTGAAATTTTTGTTTCTGTGGTTCACACGATAGGTGATGATACTAAGAATATGTTGTATACGTTTTAAAGCGATCTGAACCTTTTTTCGAGAGTTGGAATTTTTACAAGGATCAAAAAAGTGAATCGTGGAAAAACGGCTTTGAAGTTGGCGGTCGGGCGCGCCGCGCGGTATCCATTATCTAGCTCTAAATGCTGTAACTTTAGCAACTTTTGGAATTTTTCAATTCCGTAAAGCGTAAAATATTCCTAATCGTTCAGGCTAATGGAACCAAAAATTAAAAAAAAATGAATAATTTTGAAATCTTTCGCGTATATAAGGCCTTAAGGCCTTAAGGCCTTAAGGTGGTCTAGAGCTCGAAAACCTTAGGTATATTGCGGAATTTTTTTTTATTACAAAAATGAAGAAAAACCATATTTCAACTTTTCAGGCCTAGTATTAAGTTCATTGTGAATACAAAAAAAATTATTTTGAATTTAAAAAGAATAATTTATTATTTTAAAAATGCCTCTGTAGTTGATTCTCCGGAAAAATTGGACCTCGACGATATTAGCCGTTTTGCTTCTTCTATTCATCTGAAAAATAAAAACCAAAAAGATTATCAATCAGTTTGATTGCAGTTATGGCCGGAACTAAAAAAAATGAAAATTGACAAAATGGCGCGCTTTCGAAAGTGAAGTTCTAAAAATCAAAGTTTTTTTTAACCAGTTATTTCATTTAAAAAATACGAAACTATTGGAATAGAAAAATGATTCTAGTCCCGACCATAGCCATTGATGTTGTGAATAACATATCCAAATTTCAGTTGAATCGGTTGAATAGTTTTTTTTTCTATAAAATCATGCCGAAAAAACTAGTTTTGAGATAAATGAGTTTAAAGTTTTAGGTACACATATCTCTCTACCTGCTCTCTACCTGCTAAATCAGCTGTAGAAGCAAGAATATTGTGAATATCCTTACGATAATTTCACCGTATATTCTCGATATACTATACTTTCGAAATATCAACGAAAAAAATCGATTTTTTGAAAATTCTAGACCACCGTGACCCCTTAAGGGAACTAAACCGAGAGACTCCAGAGAGAGGAAGAAAAAAGTGGAACAGAGTGTTTAAATTGAGAGAAAGAATCGTTGGAAAACTAATCTAATTATTAGATAATTTTTTTGAACTTCCCTTCGTCCTTACAGGCCCTTCTTGCAGTGGAGTTCTTCAAACGGAAAATTCCGAGTCGCGAGCTCAAGCAATCTTGCCACAATCTCATTCGTCAATTTTCTCGCGAACATTGGCTAAAAGCTGGCGAATGAAGGAACAATGCTCCACATTTTATTTTATTCGCCATCTTATTCTGATGAGATTCGTGTTATTTTGAGTACCCAGCTGGAGTAGATTACGTACTGTATTCATAGGGACTGTCTCGTGACGGAGATTCTATCGTCAACGTATGAGCACCCCTGAGCAATAGATCACTCGGCAATAGATAGCTCCCCGTTCTGTATCCTCTATCGCGAGCGCTCCTGCAGCAACCGCCGTGTTGCTTGATTGCGCTTTTCCTCGATAGGGGAGGACTTGCCTCTGCTACCTCCTCGATCGTCGTCGTTCTCCTCGTCGTCGTCGTCTCCATCATCTCGTATCGTTACCACGTATCCCCGAGCCATTCCGGGCCGTTGCTTCCATCCGATTTCAAAGAGAGAAAAAAGAGTGAAATTTCCCGCGAAAATTTCCGAATTTCCCGGTGATAAGAAGGAAAATCGAGTCTAGGTGGAGGAAAGTTGATTCACGAGGGAATTTATTTGAACGGCTCCAAAGTTATCAATATCTTGATGGGAACGAAAATATTCTGGAAAACACTTGAAAGCGAGCTTTGACGGATCGACGCAGACATGGTGAATCTTTGTGCGGAACAATGTGATCCATTCGGGAGTGTTGATGACTCTTTGACGGGAGAAACTTCCTGGAAGGGCGGAATTAACTGAACTTTCCTGGTGGAGAGATCACCACGTCAAATCACTTTCTTCTGCCGATTGTATATTGAAATTGGTCAGAATTGGAAAGAACTTTGAATATGGAGTAAAGTAGTTGGCCCAGTAATCACCTTGAGGCGGGATATACATTTAGACATGCAAAAAATAAGCAATATTGAGGGATTTTTTAAAGTAGGAAATAATTATTCTACAATAATCAAACTTTAGGTATACTTTAATTATATATTTAAGTATACAAAACAATTTTTTTAATTAATTCGTCATCAAAATGACGGAGCTGCGGCAGAATGTTACGGCAAGGTAGCCGCGGCAGTTGCGAATCGGCATGCAGTCTAGCTTCCCGTAGACTTTGATTAGCCAAAAGTTCATACATTTTTTCAGTTAGAACATGCATAATTTCTATGTGACGGTAAGTAAAATGAAGGAAATGCAAATTTAAGAAAATGCTTCGCATTTACAAAAAAAATCAATATTACACGCAACATTTCTGTAAAATGTGGATTAAAAAAGTAGTTTTTTTCCCAATCATTCAAAAACAATTCTCGTCAAGTGGAAGGTACCAATATTATCAATATTTCTACTAAATTTCAACTCAATCGGCTTAATAATTTTTGAATAATCCTGCACGCCAATTTCGATAATGCAGTTTTGAGAACAACGCGTTTGAAGTTCACGCCCGTTTCGAATCCGAGCGGTGAGGCGCAGCGTTGACGCGCTGTAACGTTTGAAGTTTTTCAAATTTCGCTTTGAAAATTTAGGAAAAATTTCTACATATACAGTTCTATCGTTTAAAGAAGAAAAAAAGAAATCGATAACTGAACTTGGACAGTGAGTAGAAGTTAATTCAAGTCATTCTTAATTTTTTTTTTTTTGTTACGAAGAAGAACGTCGTTGGTAAATTGTCGTGCCTGGTACAGTTTACGAGAAAATATTTCGTAAAGGTTTCAAGAAGCTATTGTCCGGGTCATCGTTATGCCACCGTGACGTGTGGTCTAGTAATCGCCATGTGAACGTCCCACTAATTGTCCCATGCGTTCAAATTGCTGTAACTAATTATGCAAACGACTTTAACTTCTTATGCAAACGACTTCAACTTATTATTATGGCTGCATATAGAACTGCAGAATAATTTTTACTCACTCAGTCACAAACGTTTTGCTTTTCATTAAAACATTTGCCGGACAGTTGAAGACATGAATTCCTCTAACAACTTGATTAGTTTAAAAAATAAAAGTAATTGTGGCTACTACTTCAGAATTATAATTTTTATTCACTTTCAATCATTATAAACAACTATTTTATCATAAAATATTTTGAATAAAATTTCGGACGAGTGGTGTTCACCCGTGTTCAAAACGTACCCAGTTATTTTCATAATTATCATTTTTATTCATTTTCAATCATTGTAAACAACTATTTTATCATCAAGTAATTTTTTATATTTTTTCGGTCGAGTCGTGTTTACCTGTGTTCGAGACGTACCCAGTTATCGACATGGTCACGATCCAGTAATCGACAACGTTTATTTATATGTATATCTTTTTACTATCGCGAATATGTGGCTGACGATTACTGGTCCGTGGATACTTCAGACAATGCTAATTACGGACCCAACATTGCTTTTCTGATTTTTTATAAACAAATTAATATTCGATTCATAAGAGTTTTTTTGCCAACCTTGTCCCAGTTATCAACAGCCGTCGCGATTAATCGGCAGAGTGTTGACATACTTGGACCGGTAATCGTCATACATGAAAACTCGTTGAAATTAGCATAGAACTATAAGTTTCTATGCTGAACGCAAAACTAAGATTCTTATTTGTAACTTGAAGATAAAGTTACCTCACGCAAGTCCCCAGGCATTCTCAAATCGATTTTGAAAAAATCGATTTTTTTTATTGCATTTTTTTGAAGTATAAGTATCTGAGAATATGTCCTGAAAATTTCAAGTCGATCCGAACAAAATTTACTGAGATATGAGCGTTGAAAGAGAAGACTCCGTTGTGTAAACGACCGGAAATTGAAACTTTAAACGAGTTTTTCTTAAACTGGCATTTCTGAAGTCGGTAACCAAGATTACTCGAACACTAATGAACCGATCGTCTTGAAATTTTGCAGGCTTATTTAATACATAAAAATGCAGTCTTTAATCGTTCGATTTTGTTTTTCGAAAAAAAACGGCCGTTTTTTTTTCGTTAAAATCGAACCATTAACTTTGACTGTCCGCCATTTTGTGAAAAATGAATATTTTTTAAAATCCTTCGATTAAAGACTAGTTTATACTTATATTTGACTAAATCCATCCGCATTTATCTTTCAGATGATCCACTTTGCCGCAATGTTGGTCACCGCAAACCGTGTATATAAAAACATTATTTCATTGACGGCCATTTGCCAATGTAATATTTTTCAATAAAAAAATTACTGAAAGTTCTTCGAGATGTGTTCTTTAAGGTGGTATATTGATCGATTAAAAAAGTTTTGTAGTTTTCTTTTAAAAAATTCATGAAAAAGGCCTTTTTTTGCGCTACAAGTGGGGGTAACGCCTTAAGTTAATCCTACCGCCAGGCTTCCAAAATCTATAGGATTTTCATAATTTTTTGTTGAGCTTCACTGAATGTATTAATAATCACCCCTGTAAAATTTCAGGGTCGGTTATCGATCTCATTACAGAGAAAAAAATATTAAAATTACGTGTTTTTGTAAAGGAATTCCGAGACGACATATAAAAACCCAATTTCCGGTCGCCACAAAAGTGTATATAACAGTGAGGAACCGTCAGATTCTTAAAAATAATCAAATTTACATACTTAACACTTGTAGTAATCCAATGCTCTCAGAAAAAATTACGCTTATTGACCTAATTTTTATGTAATATCAAGTTTAATTTGAACTTTCGGTAGTGGATTTATTACCACTTGCTACTATAAAGAGACGCGACAGCAAGGCAACAGCTGACTATAGTCCTAACCTCATCTTACTCATTCGAATTTCCACACATATTTCATTTTTAACCGACATATTTTGCCGACACAAACTTTCTACGCTTTTTACCAGTCGTGGCCCGAATACAATGCTTTATATTTCCCGCACCTGACATTGTTTTGACAGATCGACGTTGAAAAGCATGGAGGTTAAACTCACCTGTTTGAGTAAAAAGAGACGGAGATAGAATCAATGTTGCCAAATATCAAACCTAGAAATACTGCGGGAATCGTTGGAATAATTTTTTTTTTTCATTTTTCTAATTAAATGTGAACATTCATTAAACAGTTTACACATGGAACATCTGGTTATAACAAGTTATTTTTTTTGCATATGTAAAAATAAAAATTGTACAAGTCTCAAGTATGATCAGTGGTACGACTAGTGTGAAGCGATAGGATTACCTTAACTTCCAAATGAAGAATTTGGCCAAAATCGCAGGCAGACGCCGTAACTGAATATATTATATTTGATTATTCTTGAATACGTATACTTACGAGTGTGGCAATGTAATACAACATAGTAAATACCTCCTGGACGCTGATATATGACAGATCATCACGGACGACTGATTCTTATCTTAAAATACTCATTTATTGTGTAAACACGACGATCACCCTGATGATTGCTGGTCCGAACACCTTATGGAGAACTAGGGAACTAGAGAGACTATCAGAGAATCTGAAATCGCTCTTTCGCAGATTCTGCTCGACCGGTCCAGATCGGAAAGAAAGTGCAGGGCCATTCTGCAAGCGTTTATTTGGACATACCAAAGTAGCTTTCCGCCCGGGGTTTCGCTCGCGTAGACTTGTGTTGAATGCTGCTTAATGAAATGTGCTTCTGGAAAGTTTAATTAAGGAACACGTAGAATTATGTTGAAGACCATTAATACTAAGTTTCAAGTACATCTAACCAGATATTTATTTTACCATACAAACTTTGCTACCACCTTTTTCCCTCAAGTATTGCATTTCCAAAAACGCTGAAATTTCATTAATTGTGTCTAGGAGCAATTATACAAAGTTTCAAGTGAATTTTACCCGATTTTTTAAATGTTCCAGTCAAACTTGACCACCTTCCGTTTAGGGGTTGAATTTCGAAAAACGCTAAAATTCGTACTTTATTAATTGTGTTGAAGAGCATTAATACTAAATTTCAAGTAAACCTTGTAATCAGATTTTTTTATTTTCCATAAAATCTTTACCACCCCCTTTCACCCCTTAGGGGTTGAATTTGTGAAATCGCTGAAATACGTGTTTCATTAATTGTATCAAGGAGCACGAATACCAAATTTCAAGTAAATCCAACCAGATTTTAAGCAATTTCTATACAAACTTTGCCACCCCTTTTCTCCCCTTGAGGGTTCAATTCCGAAAAATCCCTTCTTAAATGGTGCCTACACAATAAAATCGACATGCCCTCCGAATGTCATGTTTCTACATTTAGCGGTTTAGGGTGGGCAATGATGAATCAGTCAGTAAGTGTGTCAGGACTTTGTCTTTTTATACCGGGTGTCCCTCTTAGCTCTGCCACCCGAAATAACTCGGTAATTATCGACGTCACAAAAGAATGTTCCAGACAAAAGTTGTACGGTGTGAAGGGACCCATCAAATGCGACCATTTTTTTTTTGTTTCGGCGGAGGCGTTGACGCACAGTGAAGGTCACCTCCACTTTTTAAGATGGAATGGTACATTTTTTTCAACCATCTTGTGGAGCATCTCAAGCCGCATAAAGAACATTAGGGGCTCAAAGTTGTTCAAGGTCATGGTCAAGGTTAAAACGAAAAACAACGTTTACACTAGCCGAATTTTTCTTTATAATCGTCGGTAGTGCTCCCTATTATTCAAAAAGTAAACTAGCAAACTTGTTTGGCTAAGTAATTAAAGGGTAGAGGTCGCAAAGGGCGCGCGCTCGTTTACCTACTCTCGGTACTTTTGGAGGGCATCACTTCGGTGACTTCCTAGGGACCTTTAGGACTATCTGTTTGGCTTCAAACTTTGGAAATATATTTTTCAGATACAAAATGAATTTTTAAAGCAATGAAAAAGAATTAATATCGGAGCAGGTTCCCCCCCTAAGGGGAAGGACAATATTAGTATGGAAAAATGGACCGCCACCCATTTAGAGCTAAATCATTTTGATTAACGCGATTACAGAGAGAATCGTGTGCCAACCAACATTTGACCTATGTAAATAAGTCAGTTGCCACCTCCACATATCCCAAATAGGGTTTTACAATCGGCACAGTAATGGCCCACGACTGGTTGCTAGAGAAAAAAAACGATGGCGCGGTAATAGCTATGTAAACGGGCCAGATCCGCACCATGCATGGTTGTTAATGGTAAACCATGAATGGCTGCGAAGACTTAGCCAAGTATCATACGCCCATATTGGACCAGCAACGGCTGCCGGATCTTCTGTCGGAAATGAAAAACAGAAAATTTACAAATTATGAATATAAAAATTCTAGTATTTAGTAGATTTTTTTCATTTTCTTATGCTTTACTTATGTCCATGTACATGTAATAATTGCATTAAAAACACTTTCTGCATTGTTTAAGTTTTTACCTTTCATCGCGATCAAACCTACGTTTTTCGTTCTAGTGTTGAGCGCCCCACACACTTAGCCATCCTAACACTTACAGAATCCATCGTTTGTTCGTTCCTTGCTTTTATGCCGATAATTTTATTCGTGACATGAAAGTTTACCGACAATTATTTTGGTCCATTTAGGCTGTGACAACAACTCGCTCGTTTTGGGTGAAATTCCGAAAAGCATACTCCTCTGATCGAGCTGAAATTTTGCACCGAACTTCCTCTCATTATCCTAAGAGAAACCCTCAACGGATTTTTGACGACTAGCAATAGTTTTCGATATATCGCATTGTAAAGTTTATTATTTCACGCCATACGAGTATATCTATATATCCGATAGATAGATAGATACTCCTCCGGCCTCGCTGCTTCCTGGCAAACAGTGCTCGCCCGTACGTGCATCTCACTTGCCATGTGGTTTGGGTTTGTTTGGGTTTATTTAATATAGTAGAAGCGCAGTACAATAAATAACTTTCGATATACGATATATCGTAAGCTATTGCTAGTCGCCAATGTCCTTTTAAAGGTTCTCTTGAAATATTGAAAAGAAGGTCTGTGCAAAATTTCAGCTTCATCAGTGGGGTATGCTTTTCGAAACCTTATCCCTTGTTTTTACGTATCACAGTTTAACGACCTGCATTTGCAAAACGCCCAAGAACAAACCATCAATGGCTGGAATAGATCTGGCAAGCCGTTCATCCGCCTGCGATACCCCAATGCTGATCGCCGTATTATCGGTGCGATGGTATTGGCCCACCAATTGCTGGCATAGATCTGGCAAGCCGTTCGTCCGCCTACGATACCCCAATGCTGATCGCCATATTATCGGTGCGATGGTGTTGGCCCACCAATGGCTGGCATAGATCTGGCAAGCCGTTCATCCGCCTACAATACCCCAATGCTGATCGACGAATAATTGGCCGATTATCAGCCAATCGTTTAATGGCTGAATGCTGGCATTTTTGTTACGACAGGCGACCCTATATGGGTAGGTCAGCTCAATTCCAGCCTGGAAGAACGCATGTACAGACACTACAATTTCCCAGTATCAGCAAGATGAACGGCGGTTTTTCCTGCGGTAGATTTGCGAACGTCTCGCGGGGTTGGCTGCACCCGAACGAGCCTCCGCGACATAACCTCATTCTGCCTGGGAAAAGAGAATGGCTGGAACATTAGTGGCTAGCAGGCTTGTCCCCGGAGACGATAAGTTCACGTGAAACGTGGGTAAAACGTCGCCGACAAGATCTGTACAAAAAGAAATATATAAAAGATTGAGGAAAAATATGGTGGGGCCGAAGTAGGTGGTGGAGAGCGACACTTTCGTTTCCTAACTAACGACTCGATGAAAAGCTCGTTGCCGCGGAGTTCCGATAGCTTTCCGAAGAGGGATAGCCGTTTGATATTAGGCGGAGAAGCACGGCATCGAGGAAGAACTAGAGAGAGAAAGGGTGAAAACGTAGAGAATATCGGAGAGTCTTTGCAAAACTTGATTGCTAAGAAATTACCGGAAAATATACGAGCTTCCTTGGCCACGTAGACGAGGAATTTAGCATAGCTCTTTTCTAGCTCAACGTTTCCTAGCTTCTTTTCTCATCCACACCTTGCCTTGGTAATACGCCAAACGCGAGGAAGGCGATCGAGAGGAAGTTGGTGAATATCTCACGGACCGGTAGTTGTTACCGATCCCTCGGTGTCGAAGTGGCGCCACTCGCCATTAGACGTCATTATTGAGGATAATACGTATTCCAGAAGCCTCGTTCCTCGTGATATACACGGCGGATAAGGCCTCTCGCATTTTCTGGACACCCCAGTACCGAAGAACGGAAGATTTATAGCTTTCAGGCCAGTTCGTGTTTTTACAGCGACATGGGTATAAGGCTTGCGGAGGCATCTGTCCTGCCCTGTTGAGCTTCAGACTTCTCTCGTGCAATGGGCGATCCTTCTGGTCGTTTTCGACACTCGTAGTTTCCGCTCTTTTCACTACCTCTTTGACCACGAACCATTGTATAAGGAAAGGTATTGCAACTGTAAAGGGTTGTGCCGAGTTGGCCAAATCACTTTTTTCAAAACCAATATATTTTGACAGGTCTTATAATGTTCCCTGAAAATTTCAAGGTGATTGGATAACAATTGACAGATTTATACGATTTATTATCAATCGATTACAATTAAATATCTTTACAGAAAAAATTACAGTTAGTTGTTCAGATGATACCTTTTCAAATACCTCATTTTTGTAGAAATTTATCATCACGGTTTCCTGTTAACCCTCCTTGGTCACCGTGGGTGAATGTTATCCAGACCTAACATTGGGTCTAAATATCTATGGATCCTAGTTTTAATTGAATGTCGGCCCCTTCAGGAGGCCGGGGTTTGAAGTGCCACTATGCCACTATTTTTTCCCCAGAAGTACCATGTCTGACGAGAATCCTGTTCCAATTTTACTTGAAAATATCGAAAATTCAGAATGTTATGATTTTTTATGAAAAGGTGTGTTTTTTTACAAATTGACCTATTCACGATTTTTTTTTAAACATGTTGTCATTTGAATTTTTACATACCGACTTTGCACACATGTTCTAGAATGTTCAAAGTATGTTCTAGTATTTTTTTCAATCCCGATCGGACAGATTGTTTTCAGACAGCAAACATTTGGAACCTGGTCAGGTGAATTTTACCCAGTGTGACCACGGAGGGTTAAAAAGTCCCAAAAAACGAGCTGTTTTCGACTGTTACAACTAGGCATAACCCGTTAAGGGGCTATACCACTGTAAAAGCTATTTGGGTGATTTTCGGGATTTTTTGGAAGAAAAGTACTCAGTTAAATGTTTCAGAAAATTAAGAATATATTTGACTATATTTGACTTATATTACATAATTTTTTCATAGAAAAATATTGAGATCCAAGCGACTTATGCGTTGCCTTCGGAGGCGCAAAAAAAAAGTTCCTCCACTGCTAACATGATTCCGGCCGATTGAGTAGCTGAAACCGAAAAAGGAAAAAAATGTCGTTAAACTGGAAGGTATTTCCTGTACAATGACGTAAGATTTTCGAAAAATATCAAAATCTAACAAAATGGCGTAGTTATGAAAAAAAAGTCTGTTTTCTTGCCTATAAAATGGTCGTTTTTTTCAATGCCAAATCGTGAATTTTCATCCAATCAAAAATATCCTACGTCATTGTAGAGTAAACATACCCAAGAGTACTCAGTTCAAATTTCAAGTCAATCGGATAATTGCTTTTTGACTTACAATGTCATCAAATTTGAAAAATCTCATTTCCAGAAAAACGCGTTTAAAGATTTAACCATCGATTTTTGCAAGATAAAATGATATTTACGATAAAAACTGCTAATCAGCTATACCTGGCCCATACAATGGCCCATACGAATCGCCCAGATCATGAAAGCCGTAGTTAGAAAAATCCACTAATTTTGTACGTCAAACCCAAGACCTTTGGAAGACCAATGGCTCAACCGATTGCGCTGGCTCGTTGTTGCAGCGACATCCATTTCACCTAGGTCAGAAATTCGCCCATACTTCAACTACAGAATATAAATTACTCCAACGAAATCGACTTGAATCATGCTAAATGAAATATGGTCCTTTCGGACATGGGGCTGGATCGCGAAGACTCTTCGAGCCACCAAGCAGCTTCTGAATCAGGCATCAGATGTCTGGTAAACGATCATACCCAGCAAGTATTCTTCACCAATCGCCCTGTGGTATGCAAAAACACGAAAATTGACAAAGATCGTGGAGGGAAAGTAAACTGGCGGGAGCATTTCGAGCGCGGCAACTCATTACGGGTAATCAATAACCGATACATTATCGGTCTCTCCGGGGCATACATAGCCCAACGTCGACAAGGGTACGTGTGTGTGTGTGCTCGTGGAATTCTACAATTGTGAAACGTTGTGCAGATGAGGTACGACCGTGAGTACGATTGGGGGGATGAGAGCAAGAGCAGAGGGATAGCAGACGACGACGACGACAACGGGAACGACGAGAGAATCGAGAAGTGAGGGTGGAATGTAATGGGGTCGGTGACGATATACCAGAGCGGAGTTAGCTCATCTCCGTCCCTCGCGCAAATATACGTAGCAATGGTGCGCTAAAAGGGATAGAACTGGAGTCTCGGTATGCGTGTCTGTGTGAAAGAGAGGGGGAGAGCTTTGACACTCGTGGTGAAGGGATGGTTGGCGAGGCCGATTTACACAAGTATATTGAATTTATTGAGATGAGCCTCGTGGATAGCGGCCAGGAGGATATTAGCTGCCTACCATTGCTACCCCTGCACCAACCAACGACGGCGCAACCGATCCAAACGCTCCTTTCTCCCTTACTCGACTTTCCTCCCCCGCATGCAACAAATACCAACCAAAAAGGAGACAGTCGCACCATTTGATACATAAAATAATGCGGCTCGCATCTTCCAGTTTGCCGGAGACTACAACATACATGTGTGCGGAGTCGCCTTTGGTGAACCCTCTCGCCACAATTCCGACCCTCTTCAACTCGAGGGTCGTTTCTTGTTTATCGAGACATTACCGCTCTCTGGATTATTCTGAAAGCGGGAAATTCATGACTGGAGAATATTGTTTCTTGGATACGTAGTTGTTGGGAGGAGATACTTTTAGGGGAGGAAAAAATTGCTGTTTTACATTATTTTCTTTTTTATGGGGAAGATTTCTTTACGACTTTTGTGAATTAGTTGAGACTTGAGCTTCATTACTACTTTTGGCTGTTACATGGTGTTTTGTTTTATTACTACTTTTTAGAACATTTTTGACTTGAGTTTTATTACTACTTTTGGCTGTTAGATGGTACTTTGTTTTTTTAAGGGGTCTTCTCACTTTAGACACTAAAAAAGGCTCTTTTCATGCATTTTTTTTTTTTGATAATTTTATATTATAGATATTGATATAAAAGTTGTTACACTTAATAAATATACTTTCGAAATACATAAAAAAATGTTTGCTTTATTTTTATTTTTAATAAAAAAAAATGTCCTAAAAAAATTGTAGGTCTGCGCTGTTGATGAAATCTCAGTTTTAGATTCAGTGTGTTAATGGCTATAGCGCGTATCATAGGATTTTTGATATATGCAAAAATAACAAAATGGCGGACGTTTTTCGAAAAAACAAAAAAAACGTTATTTTCACCGTCTTTGTAAACATTTTGTAGAAGTTTTGTAAAATTAGTCAAAATCAAAATTTAAAAAAATCCTTGATATGCGATATAGCTAGAGTTGTAAAGAATATGTGGTTAACATTTTATAAGGATCGGTTCAGTAGTTTTGAAGATTTTATCAACAAGCCGTCGAAAAACGTTGATTTGAGAAAAACGCGTTCAAAGTTTGTTTGGGTTACATAAATACATAAAAAAAAGTTTTTAATGTATTTCGAAAGTGTATTTATTAAGTGTAACAACTTTTATGTCAATTTTGATAACATAGACCTATCAAAAAATTCATGAAAATACTCTTTTTTAGCGGCAAAAGTGAGAAGACCCTTTAACCTTTTGAAAATGGGGGAGTTATGGCATGACCTTCTAAACGGGTTGCGGCATATGTTGGCGGACGGCGTGACACGTAGCGTCGGCGGGATTAATCTGAGAAAAAAACATCGAAGAATTTTTTTTTCATTACCACCTATATGCGGAATATGAACCAAGAAAAAGTGGGAAATGTTGAAAATCGATGAAATGGTACGCTTCGAAACAAACGGATTGGATTTTCGAAACAACGCCTCCATTTTATAATAAAAATACTTTTCTTTCGAAAACATTTATGGTCATGTTTTAGACAATAAGGTTAGAAATATTCATACCAAATTTCATCAGAATCGGTCGATCATTTTTTTCGGCTATTTGGTGAAGGTAGCCATTTCCAAAGATTGATTAAAAAAATACCATGTAACAGCCGAAAGTAGCAATAAAAAATACCCTAAGTCTCATAAATAGTAAACGAACCGTCCCTTTAAAAAAAAGTCATGAAAAGCAGCAAATTTTTTCCTAGCCTAATGGCATCTCCCCCACTAAGGGTGGAAATACCCTCAGGCGGCAGAAAATGAGTCAATGTACATGAAAAAAAAAACGAACGGATTGCTTTACAATTTTTAAACTTGGCGTGTCGTTTATTTTTACTTTTTACCGTTACAGTGGGTTTTTTTTACAAAATAATAAAAATAGCGAAATTATGGCACTATCTTTCCGGAAGGTTGTGACGTGAGTTGTAAAAGAACGTAACCTGTTGTGTTGATCTGAAAGATAACTGTGACATTTTCCGCTACATTTATACGCTGTGCGTGAACCGAAAAGGCGAAAAAAAGAAACATAAAGAAATGGCACGCGTTTTGAAAATAGTTTTGATTTTACATCATTTTTTAAAATTATTCGGCTATGGAAAAGTACTATGTGTAAATGATTTTTTTAAATCCATGAGTTGACGTACAAAGTTTATATTGTTATGTGTGAAAAATTTGAACACGATTGATCAATTATTTTTTCAGGTCCTGCATACGTCAATTTCGAAAATACAGCTTTGAGAAAAACGTGTTCAAAATTTAAAAAAAAATGACAATTCAACGATTCCAAAAACTTACCGACCAGTCGCCATAATCTTTAGTATTCTGTTTATTTTTCCAAAGTGCGCGTTATTGGCAGTAACTAATTTTAATTACTAACTCAGTATAACTTTACTGGCAATGACGTCAGAAATACTTTGATCTTCGTTTTAAAACTTTCCCATTATTCCTTGAAACATCACCCTATCATTTGATAAAGAAAATTTTGTTTTACTTTTTTTAAGTTTTTATTTTCCCGTTCAAGCGAAATCCCTCGACATCAAAAATTACTCACACGATAAAGAATCGAATATAATCATCCACGTGAATCCACTATCGTCGATGCAAGTTGCATATAACTTTAGGTTAAAAATTGAGCGCATAAAAATTAACATTTGTTTTTCTTCTATTGTCTGTTCTAGGTAAGTCCCTCCAATATTGACAGTGCGATGATAATGATGGCGATGATTATGCCATCACGAAAAAACGGCCGAGTGAGTTTTACGACGTTATTTTTTTCTACAGAGCCAGTATCGCTTTTTCTAACGCATTTTAAGCAAGTCTCTCTCTTCCAGGATGCCTTGAACCAAATAACGTTAAAGTTTGCATCGTTGAAAAGTAACGAAAATTCCCCCTTTTAAAATCGTTAACTTGTTATTATCCGAAATTTTCGGCATTTTTAAGGCTACGCGAATGTCAAACAAAATTATTTTTCCCAAGTTCTACAACCCAAATTTGCAATAAAATATTTTGCGTGAGAAGAAAAATAAAAAAGAATGTATGAAGAATTTTTTCTGCATTCCAACGATGCAAATTTGAAGATCATTCAACCAAACGATCGTAGTAACTAATCGGGTTACGAGTGATCGCCTCGATTGACGTAAAATGTGTGTTTTCGGGGTGGGTTGTGACAGCCCATGCAAACCTCTTTATAAATCATTTATATGCACTGTCAACATTACAATCAATCAGTTACAACATTACATTTATATGTAATGTTGTAACTGAATTTGTCTCGGACCACGATACCAACTCTCCCTCCTCTGGGGATTCTTTGGCCTTCTCTCTCGCGTTCGTGCTCTGCGGATTCTGCGGCTCTGCTTGCTAAATCCCTCCCGTATCCACGTAGGGAGGGAGCTCTCACTCTTGGTCCCTTACCTTCGCATGTTCTTATCTTTCGCGACCAGCCGACGTTCTACAACTTAACCCTTCCAGCGGAGAAGAGCATCAGCAGCAGCAGCGCCGAGAAGTACAGGGAGAGGGCTGAAGAAGTACAGAGATTACCAGGTGCTCACCCCTCTCCTCTCTTCGCTCATTCTCTCTCACTGCCCCCTCTCAAGCTGATTCTTATTTTGACCCGCCCTTTGCCAGCTTTTTGACTTTGCTCGTATGCTCGAATATCTCCTATATTTAGATTTATGCTGCGAAAATCACCATCGACCGAAAATTATTACGAACAATCGACTAAATGCTGCTAACTAAACATTTCAGGGAGAAAACGGAAACAGTTCAAGTTATTTCGTCCTAAAAAATGATGTTGAAGTTTACGTCGTTAGAGTACAACGGAAATTCTTTATTTTTTCATTTCTTCATTTTTATTACTATCCAAACTAGTTTTTCCATGTTTAGGTTATGGAACTTTAAGAAGGAACTTCAAAAATGTTTCAGTGATTTTAGTAGCCAAAAAATGGGGCAATACGAGAAAACATTTTTTTTTTGCATCTCAACTGCAAAATTTAATACCATCCGAACAATCACCTCCAAAACAGCGCTCAGTTGGCATAGTTGGAATGGAGCAGAAATTTTTTTTTTCTTCGTATTGCCCATTTTACACTGAATGAGCCAAAACAATGGGCAATACGAAAAAAAATATATATTTTTGCTGCGTCTCAACTATGCAAACTTCAATATTATTCGAAAAATCACCTCCAAAACAGCGCTCTAGTCTGCATAGTTGCTCCAAAAAAAAATGTCTTCCTATTGTCCAATTTAGGCTAAATGAGCCAAAAAAGATACGATACGAGAATTTTTTTGCGGCATCCCAACTATGCAAACTTTAATACCATCCGAAAAATCACCTCCAAAGTAGCCCTCTAGTTTGCATAGTTGGGATGCAGCAAAAATATTTTTTTTTTTTTCGTATTGCCCATTTTTTGGCCCATTTAGGATACTTAAATCACTTAAACATTTTTTAAGATCCTTATTCGGGTTCCATAACCTAAACTTGGAAAAACGGGTTGGGATAGTAAAAAATTAATGAAATGAAAAAAATAAAGAATTTTCTAAAATGTTTTTTTTTTCTAAAATGTTTCACCCCTGTTTATTCAAGAGTAAGTAAAAGTAGACAATTTTGCAGCATGAACTTGTGTACGTTTGTTTACAACGGTGCGCGCAAAACGGCCCCAATTAGCGACCAGTGTCGTGGACGTTGTACGAATGCGAAAGAAAAAACCGAACATGTTCTTAGCATCTACTTTTTCACTTCCCAAAAAGTTGCCTAAAAAATCGTCAGATAATTGTTAATAACAAATGAACTATGCAATATAAAAAAAATCCTACGTACTTCCATAGACAATGTATTGTTAAAAATATCTTCAACATTTCAAGTGAATCGGTTGAAAATTATCTGAGTTATGTTTGCGGCCAATTTAAAAAATGCAGTTTCGAGATAAACGCTGCACAGCCGCCATTTTGAAATTAATCGCTTCAAAAAAAATATCGTATACAGCCACTGATATATATGATAAACACCCTTTTTGTAATCTCGATTTATTTTGTAGTTTTTCTGAGAGAAAAAGCCCCAAAAAGCCGATTTTTCGGCCGCTAGAGTGGCCTAAGGCTTTAAGGGGGGAAATCACAGTAGCACACAAAAAAATAGGCATATTTTCGGGAATTAATTTTGGCTGAATAAAAGTATCAATCGAAAATCTGTAAAGTAGGTTTTATAGCAATACTAAAAAAGTACAAAATGTAATTTTTTCAATAAAAAATATTTAAAAATGGCCGCCGCGCAGCATATGCCCCAAGGCGCCTTTTTTTAGCTCGCCGAAAACATAACTCGAGCAAATTTTTACCGATCGACTTGAAATTTTGACAGTCGCTTCGAAACATCTTTCTCCACGGAGCTACGTAGGATTTTTTATTTTATATGGCTCACTTTTTTTATCGACGATTTTATGGCGTTTTTTTTGTTAAAAATTGAACTTTATTTTCAAACATGCACCATTCTGCGAAAAATCAATATATCGAAAAAATCCTACGTAGCTCCGTGGAGAAAGATGTTTCGAAGCTACTGTCAAAATTTCAAGTCGATCGGTAAAAATTTGCTCGAGTTATGTCTTCGGCAAGCTCAAAAAAAGGCGCCTTGGGGCATATGCTGTGCAGCCGCCATTTTAAAATATTTTTTATTGAAAAATTACATTTTGTACTTTTTTAGTATTGCTATAAAACCTACTTTACAGATTTTCGATTGATACTTCTATTCAGCCAAAATGAATTCCCGAAAATATGCCTATTTTTTTGTGTGCTACTGTGATTTCCCCCCCCCTTAAGCCACTTGCACGGGCATTCAAAACTTCATTCACCAAAAGATACATTGCTTTCTCATCTTAAATTTTTTTGTCACCCCGGACAAGCTGGCAGCGAGATCCGTGGCACGAATTCCGTATCCTGGAGTCACGAGGGTAAAAACATAAAAGGAAGATAGATATGGCATAGTATGAGGAATTAATCGATTCTCGTCAGGCCGCGATATCAAAAGCCATCTTTTTTTCTTTCTCTGCGGGTTCGCTAACACCACCCCCTCGCCCCCCCTCCCCCCCCCCCCCCCCGTGTCAGTATCCCTCGCACGAGATAAATTCGAAATCTTCTCCTCGGCAGTCGCATCGGAGATAGATATAGAGAGAGACAGAGAGGGGCGGGGGGGGGGGGGGGGGAGACGAGTCGTGCGATAATCTCGCCCGTCCCGGGATGAGGGATGACTGATATGCCAGGCCAAAAGAGATTGCGCGCGCTCTGTCGTTCTCGCGATACGTAGTTGGTTTGCTCGCATAATAGCTATATATATGCGTATATATGTACGTGGGAAGCCTGATTTCGGTCGTACAAACCGAGAATATGCAGGGGTGTGACTCTCCCCGTTCGCGATATCCTTCTGGCGTAGACTGATAATAAAATCCACGATGGTGCTCGCGCTCGATCTGCCTCAACCTCCGCATCATCTCCTTGAGATACCCGAGGAGTGATATTCGGTGTGAATATAAAAGCACGTGGCAACTTATTTCCCAGCGAACGTACATCGTTCAATATTGAATATTTTTATTTCCCATTCTATAATTGTTCCATCCAGGGCTTGTATTATAAATCGCGAACGAAATCACCTCCTTCAGATACTCAGGGTGTGATATTCGGTGTGACTGTAAAAGCACGTGGCAACTTATTTCCCAGCAAACGTATAGCGTTCAATATTGAATATTTTTATTTCCCATTCTATAATTGCTCGATCCAGCGCTTGTATTATAAATCGCGAACGGAATCATCTCCTTCAGATACCCGAGGTGTGATATTCGGTGTGACTGTAAAAGCACGTGGCAACTTATTTTCCAGCAAACGTACAGCGTTCAGTATTGAATATTTCTATTTCCCATTCTATAATTGTTCTATCCAGGGCTTGGATTAAAAATCGCGAACGAAATCATCTCCTTCAGATACTCGAGGTGTGATATTCTGTGTGAATATAAAAGCAGGTGGCAACTTATTTCCCAGCAAATGTACAGCATTCAATATTGAATATTTCTATTTCCCATTCTATAATTATTACATCCAGGGCTTGGATTAAAAATCGCGAATGACATCACCTCCTTCAGATACTCGCGGTGTGATATTCGGTGTGACTGTAAAAGCACGTAGCAACATATTTCCCAGCAAACGTACAGCGTTGAGTATGGAATATTTTTATTTCCCATTCTATAATTGCTCGATCCAGGGCTTGTATTATAAATCGCAAACGAAATCACCTCCTTCAGATACTCGCGGTGTGATATTCGGTGTGACTGTAAAAGCACGTAGCAACATATTTCCCAGCAAACGTACAGCGTTCAATATTGAATATTTTTATTTCCCATTCTATAATTGCTCGATCCAGGGCTTGTATTATAAATCGCAAACGAAATCACCTCCTTCAGATACTCGAGGTGTGATATTCGGTGTGGATATAGAAGCACGTGGCAACTTATTTCCCAGCAAACGTACAGCGTTCAATACTGAATATTTCGATTTCCCGCTCTATAATTGCTCCATCCAGGGCTTAGATTGTAAATCGCAAACCGAATCACATAGTTGGATCAAAGTCATTGGAAATCACGTAGGATAGTTAATTGTATGATCGAAAAGGGTGACTCTTGGTGCGCGGCTTCGGTAATGTCCTAAGGACTTATATACCCCTGGATGGTCGGAAAAACGAGGCTTCGGTGTGATTTTTTAAGGGAACCTTTCTGGAAACTCAAAAAAATAATTATTTTTTGCATATTGTTATAAAATTGACAAAGTTACACCTATTCTAGTGGAACAGTGTGCGTTGGGTTTACCGCGATCCGTCGAGTTTGAACGCGATTATCTCGACACTACATATCTTGACATGGCGGGATTGATATTTTGAGTAACTTTCACACTATTGACTTAAATTTGCACAGTTAGCGTTCAAACAGTAGTCATTTTAGGTTCACGATCGAATTTTTTAATTGGATGAACCATTTATTAATAACAATGACTTCAGCATGCTGTTTTTTAAGAGAAAGATGAGGTTTTCTTTGGAGAAGCTGTCATTTTTCGTTTTTTCCAAAATATCGAAAAGTGGATCGTGACGCCATAGCCAGTTGGATATATTTGAAGAAATTTTTTGTGTTTCCGTTTTACATTACATTTTGGCCTGGTAGAGATCCCGCCGTTTCGGGCCTCGCCGCTGGAGGACTGCAACACCAACTGCAGTACCACGAACTCTTTGAAAGGTTTTCTTCCGAAAAAATTACATTGCAACCACAAACATGTGTGCAACATACTGGGAAAAAAATTAATTTATTCCAACTAATGTGTTACTAGAAAAAAATTCATCATTCTGACCCTGCATTGAATGCTTCAATTGAATGAAGCATTCAAAATACGGTTTGAAGGGTTTATTTCACATATCTGTAGGTATCCAAATCAATTTTTTATTTCCCAAAAAAATATAAACCGACGGCCCACTGGCCGGTAAAAAAAACGCCGTTTTAGGCCCTCCACGGGCGGACTCGATGGAGACGCACACGAGCACCTAAAACGATATTTTTTTAATGTACCTGAATTCTGCTAGCGTATGTCGGTGCGCGGGCGATGACATTCTTCGCTTGCGGAAGTCCTAAGTCCCGGAAAGATGATCTGAAACAAAAAAATCAAACATATTTTTACTTTGTACAATATTGTGTATAAGTTGACCTAGAATGAAGAAGAAAAATTGAAAAATAAAAGAATACTGAGCGATCGGAAGGAAGTTTGTCGTTTTTTCCAAAAATTTGCGCAGTTTTTTGCTCAGTATTTTTTTATTTTTCAATTTTTCTTGATTCTAGCTCAACTTATACACAACATTGTACAAAGTATAAATACACTTGATTTTTTGCTTCAGATCACCTGTCCGGGACTTGGGACTTCCGCAAGCGAAAAATGTCATCGCACGCGCACCGACATACGTGGCTCCTCCCACTCCCACCACCATATTTTGTCAAACTTTAAAAAACATCTTTATGTTCAATAAAGACCGCTTAGTCAATATACCAAATATAACGAAAAATTGATGAAAAATCGAACATTTTTTGGCCCAACAAGGCAGAACCTTCTCTTAAGGGGTTACCCCCACTTGCGATTTTGAAAAAATCGATTTTTTTTATTGCATTTTTTTGAAGTATAAGTATCTGAGAATATGTCCTAAAAATTTCAAGTCGATCCGAACAAAATTGACTGAGATATGAGCGTTGAAAGAGAAGAATCCGTTGTGTAAACGACCGGAAATTGAAACTTTAAACGCGTTTTTCTCAAAATGGCATTTCTGAAGTCGGTGACCAAGATTACTCGAACACTAATGAACCGATCTTCTTGAAATTTTGCAGGCTTATTTAATACATAAAAATGTAGTCTTTAATCGTTCGATTTTTTTTCGAAAAAAATTGCCGTTTTATAGCCAAAAAACGGCCGTTTTTATTCGTTCAAATCGAACCATTAACTTTGACTGTCCGCCATTTTGTGAAAAATGAATATTTTTTAAAATCCTTCGATGAAAGACTAGTTTATACTTATATTTGACTAAATTCATCCGCATTTTTTTTTCAGATGATCCCCTTCGCCGCAATGTTGGTCACCGCAAACCGTGTATATAAAAACATTATTTCATTGACGGCCATTTGCCACTAAACAATGTAATATTTTTCAATAAAAAAATTACTGAAAGTTCTTCAAGATGTGTTCTTTAAGATGGTATATTGATCGATTAAAAAAGTTTTGTAGTTTTCTTTAAAAAAATTCATGAAAAGGCCTTTTTTGCGCTACAAGTGGGGGTAACGCCTTAAGAATCGTTTTGAATTTCTGTTTGCGATTACCTGGCGATTGCAAATTATCAACGCCAGCAACATACATTTTTTTTTCGTGCCTTTATACGATTATAAATTGTTAAACAAATATACATTTATATGCAACGAAAAAAATTGTTTTTCTAATTAGTTTAGTCATGCTAATTTTTTTAGTCATGACAGTAGAATAGCCCCTCTAAAGTCACAATGGCTGTTGATTGGTCATCTGTTCAACAAGACAAGCGAATACGTGAGAAACAGACACGATTGTACAGCAGATGTAGAGAAGGAGCGAACAGGGGGTGATATTGGATGGAGAAGAGTGCGTCTTTCTTGGGTCTCTTCTCGAGGGACGACGCGACGTTATCAAGTGGCAACATGCGCGAAAACCGCAGGGTCTCTCGGAGTATCCAGACATCGCGGAAGTTCTCTCCATCTGTCTCTCTCCAACTCCGTCCCGGCGGTTAGTTTTGTCTCTCGCGCTCAGCAGTGTTCTCGAAACCGGTGTGATCCAGCTTCGAGGGGTGGTATTTAGATATTCTAATGGTCGTCTGATAACGCTTGCCACTGCGATAAAGACGAGGAGGAGCCTAGACGACTCCACTCTCCAGACACCCCTCCGCCACTTTTCGGGATTTCTACGCTAGGCACTTACTGTATCGCATCCCTTACGCGTTTCACTCCAACGACTCTGCCTCCCTGTTCTCTCTCTTGTTCTCCTGTATCGTTCTCCAAACCCTCTGCGTCTTGTCCTCCTATCCCGAACCGCCCGAACGCCTCGAGCAAAGCGCGCGTGGCGTCGTCGACGCGACGCTGCGCGTCGCTGATAACGGAACTTGCAGCTCGCGCTTGTTTACGTACACTCGCCGGTTGCCCGCGACCACCGCACTTACGACACGTACGTATAGATGCAATGGGTAGGGGATGCAAACGCCGAGGATCAGGAGTGTACGTTAGACATGCTGTATATAGCGTTTTGTTCAAGCTGATAAAAAAATATGACCAGCCCACCAAATGTCTCAGTCAGTTGAGCAAATCAAAAGGTTCAAACGTTAACCGTACACTGAGAAAAAAATATATTGGCTGATCCAAATAAATGTGCTGCTGCGGAGTGCCACCGATATATTAGATTGCTACAATACTGTAAAACATTGGAAAATGTGGTTGATTTAAATAACACATTATTTTATTTGAAAGAGCTCTTCTGTTCTCTGAATATCTACATTATCCTTCAGATAAAATTATATTCTATTGAAATCAATCTATATACAATCCGTAGATGTATGGATGGAATAATTAAGCGGTTGCTACAACATTTTTTATTTCGTACAAAAATATAATCAAAAGAATTAATTATTTCTTTACTGCATCGGAACGAATATGCCATAGGACGTAAGTTTTTCAATTTGTTTTAAATCTTAAGGCCTTACCCCCACTTGTAGCGCAAAAAAAAGGCATTTTTCATGAATTTTTTTAAAGAAAACTTTAAAACTTTTTTAATCGATCAATATACCATCTTGAAGAGCACATCTTGAAGAGCTTTCAGTAATTTTTTTATTGAAAAATATTGCATTGTTTAGTGGCAAATGGCCGTCAATGAAATAATGTTTTTATATACACGGTTTGCGCTGACCAACATTGCGGCGAAGTGGATCATCTGAAAAAAAAAATGCGGATGGATTTAGTCAAATATAAGTATAAACTAGTCTTTAATCGAAGGATTTTAAAAAATATTCATTTTTCACAAAATGGCGGACAGTCAAAGTTAATGGTTCGATTTTAACGAAAAAAACGGCCGTTTTTTCACTATAAAACGGCCATTTTTTTTCGAAAAAAAAAATCGAACGATTAAAGACTACATTTTTATGTATTAAATAAGCCTGCAAAATTTCAAGAAGATCGGTTCATTAGTGTTCGAGTAATCTTGGTCACCGACTTCAGAAATGCCATTTTGAGAAAAACACGTTTAAGGTTTCAATTTCAGTTTACACGAAGAACGGATTCTTCTCTTTCAACGCTCATATCTCAGTCAATTTTGTTCGGATCGACTTGAAATTTTCAGGACATTTTCTCAGATACTTATACTTCAAAAAAATGCAATAAAAAAAATCGATTTTTTCAAAATCGCAAGTGGGGGAACCCCTTAAATAAAAAGTAAGCATTAGAATGATCATCCACGATAATAGTGGAGAGAATACCAGATATCCAATGGAATATCCATGGAGAGAATATCATATATTCTACTGATAAGAACAGGTACTATACTTTGATCTTAGCCACAGGCCAAGAAGCGATACTCTTTAGAGTTTCTCCGCGTTCAAGTAGATTTTCGGTTCGCGCTACGCTTACGAGAAACGAGCGCGCGTGCGGCTTCTAGCGGTTACTCCGAGAACTACGGGTTTCCTCAGCTATAATTTCGGTGGCGCTTGGCCATGATTTGGTTGAATTTTTTCAACCAAATGCGCAAGAAACAAATTTTATTTTCGCAAAATTTTTTAACCAATTTAGACATTTGCTTTATATTTTTCAGTCAAAATAGAATATTAATATTTTAACGAATAATGTACTTGGAAATCAATATCGGATATGGTGAAAAAAATAAAACAATACATTTACTCAATAGAAATTTCATCTGAATCAAACGAGCGAAATTCAATGTTTCTTCCGTACTCGAATCAACAATATTCATGTTATGTATTGAAACGCTTTTTTTGTTCGTTGCAGAAAATGCATTCAAAACTATATAATTTGTTCGCGATAATTTTTTAGATAGTTTCAATAATATATTGTTCTCGTCTAACAATATATCTTTTGAATGCAGAAAAACTTTTAATTTTATCATGTTATTAAAGTCAATAGCTTTTTATTTGGACTAATAAATCTGCTTATTTACACCAACAATTTTACAATTGATTCAACGAAATTGCATTCAATAACGACAATGATATTGGATCAATGATTTTTTTTCTCAGTGTACCGAGAGCTCTTAAATTTCTCATATGAAAGCAGAATATCATATAACCGTCGGTCATGTAACGTGGTCAACATGTCTTTGCAAGTTGGTTGAGTTTCTCCACCATCTGATCGATGTTGCTTAACATCGGTAGATGAATCATTACTCTATGGGATCGGTGGATCAAACGTGCATGAAGAAATGAACGTCAAGTATCCAAAACTAGGACACTAGTCCGCGTCAGCCTTGAGGCCAGGTGCCGAAAGTGCGGGCGATCAAAAAATTGGTAGAATCTCCCGGAGATTATGTAGGCGGGGGATGAATATATAGGTGGATAGATCGCGCACAGATCTTATCGCTTGCCATATTAGAGGAAGTTATAAATCGTCGCGAATCTAAAATTGATCTTTTCTGAAACGGTGGGAATGAGATAGAGGGATATGGTGTCCGGGGTATACAGAGAATAGTCGAGAGGATACTTCGCGCCACTCTGTCTCTTTCTCTCTCATCTTCGCTCCATATATTGCCCATGTATATGCGTTCTATGTCCATCCCGTTCTCACTCAACATTCGAGAGAGGCTCTGCTGTATACCAACTGCCCTGGCTCACGTACAGACTCCAACACACGCAGATATTAATCTCTTCATCCATCTCGCTCTCGTCCCTTCTGGCCCTTCCATCTCTCTGTACCCCGTTCTCTCGGGGGATGTTTGGCTATGGCTAGTCGTCGTCGATCGACGTACAGCATGCCGACTGTGTGCGCATGTAGCACACCAGGAATCGTTGACGTCGACAGACGAAGGTAGAATTGGAAGGGTGTTTGGTGGGACGTTGGGTCTACGCGCGTACCGGAGCTCCATGTACACCTAGATCTAGGGTGCAGCCGAGTGGGAGAGAGAAAGAGAGTCGACTGGGGAGAACCTCCGCGAGATATATCGATTGTGACGCGTCTGCGAGTTCGAGATAAGCCCCGATCCGCATAGCGACACCGATGATGTCGAGCTACCACTAGCAGCCAGAGTACCGCAACCCCTCGTCTCATCCTCGTCCTTCTTCGTCCTCTAAATAGGGCCCACAGGATCCCTCGACGTTCGCCTTCTTCATCTCACCTCCGCCCGGGTGCATCGACAACTCTAGCAGCGAGGAGCCTCGAATGCATTTACCGGCAGATCCAGCAGCTCTTCTTTCATCCACCGACGCTTCCATCCAGCCACAGCAGTCACTCGGATAACTGGACACGGAATAGCTACTCCTGGAAGCTTGCTTCATTCGTCTTTCCCACTGACGAAAGCTGTCAAATCATATCACGATGCCTATCGATCAGGTGGCATTGTCATCTCCTGTCGTGTTATCGATGTTAACGCTTGTTTCGATGTCAATACCTCCTTTTTGCGAAGTTCTCATTTATTTTGACTAATTCTTCGCCACTGGACAGGCTGGTGTTAATTTATGCAGCTTCGCCCAAAGGTGTTTGCGAGAAGAGCGAGAGAAGGGGTGATTATCCTCCGAGAGTTTCTTGGTTCGGGCTTACGTGTACATATACGAACGTATATTACGTATACCTACATGTACATCGCACCGGCGTGTTCTCCTTCTACCGTGCTCTGCCTACAACTTAATTGGCCGAAACGGGTCCCGAGCCCCTCGGTGGCCAGGGGTATAGGAAGAATGAGAAATGAAGCCGGAGAAAGAGAAGAGAAAGGAAGCGCGGAAGGAATATAAAAAAGAGAGTGAGGGCGAGCGAGAAGGAGCCTCATCGCACCAGGTTTCTCTCGACGAGGATAGTTGGTCAGTGATCGGTGCCCTGCGGGTAGGAGAATTTTAATTGGTGGCAATTTGTCGACGTTCCTCCTTCCCTCTCACCTTCCTCTCGCTTTTCTCTCGCCCTCCTGCTGCCGTTGCCAGTCTTCCCTTTTCCGGTTTCCGTTAAAAGGATCTCTTTCGAGAACCGGGAGGTTAAGAGTGCAGAGGAAGTCGGTGGGTCTGCGTTGACCATGCGGAGGACGGAGTATCGCCAGATGAGTTTAAGGTTGGGTGAGATTTCGCAGATATCTGCTGGACAACCATGATGTGGGCTGGTTAGAAGAGGGAGAGATGAGAGAGAAAGCGGAAAGGAGAGAGCAGAGGCGATAGGACATCAAAGTGAGATGGAATACACGTCCGCGTGCTCACTAGTAACTATGTACCAAGCGTGTTTCCCCGTCGCTCAGTGAAACACGTCGATCGATCGAAAATGCCACGAAATGCCCACCCTTATGTAGCTGCTCCGGTACATCTCGATAGCGGTAACACACACTTCCGTGTATGATGGACGGTTCCTGATTCCGATGATGTCCCGGCAGTTTCCGTCGATAGTCATCGTTCTAATGATAGGATACGTTTATCTGCAGCAATCATCGTGCCATCGTGGCGTCCAACGATGGCGTTTGTCAGTCCGTTGCAAATGATCGCAAACCAATGACACGTTTTGAAATTGTCGTTGTACACTCACGTTTGCATCTTATCACACGGTCTTCATTGAAATTGCCTTTTTATCCATCACCATTGTACAATAGCCTAGAAGCATTTGTCGCACGCATTACAATCGTTGAACGACTGCGTAACCGTTGGAAGTCTACTATTACAAACGTCACTGCTCATTAAGGTATTCCACGTGCGATTTACCGCGAGCCCAACACGATTCTCATACACGTCGAGGAAACAGCATGATCGCGCGTGCTATCTCGTTCTCTCTTCGAGCCACGAAGACGACGATCCATCACGTCCGTGAATTCCAGCGTCGCGATAAAGATATACAAGGGTCGCTGCGTTCTGCATCGAGCGAAAGCAGCCCCGGTATAAGAGTGTAAGTGCATTCGAAACGAGAACTCCTTGCACCTTCTAGCCGCCA
Organism: Ophion obscuratus; assembly: GCA_964007375.1. Lineage (NCBI taxonomy): Eukaryota > Metazoa > Arthropoda > Insecta > Hymenoptera > Ichneumonidae > Ophion > Ophion obscuratus. The sequence goes on from OZ023319.1 coordinate 29,713,055, forward strand.
GTGTCGTCAATTAATGCCGCGACGATTGCGAGATCGCGAGTCGACAAGTTTCGTTCGCGCACGCGCGCCACGGTATAAATTGCCGCGATCACCGAGGAAAGAGGAATGAATCATTGAATAATCAATGAATCATGATATTGCCGTATCGGTCACGTTTTCAAGACGCGAGAAACGGCAATGCGTGAGTACTCATCGATGTAAGGAGATGTGTCATCGGGAATCGGCAGAGGCATCCTTTGATTACAGGCGTAATCAAAGTAACACGCTTCTTCAAACATCGAATGCCTCGCTCGCTGCTGTAACCTCGTAATACCCTGCAGCTGTTAGACTCGGCCTGTTATTACGGAAGAGATGGCTCTCCGCGGTTCGAGCCGGACGCAGAGTACTGCGAACGAATAATCAGCGTAGCACGGTAGCTCGGCAAATTTCAGCCTGAGGCACCTCTCATTGGGGATTTATGAAGCCCAAATGGCACTCTGTACATCAACGTTGGTCTGCGTCGAATAGGTCTAGTGAACTGTGGCACATTGCGTTGCGGTCTCTTTCCGGAACTGGAGCAACCCCGGGAAATCAAGGAACAAAGCCAATCGATGGTCATTCTGGTGAAAAAACCTAAACAAACTTGCTTCGTCGTAGAACCACAGTCCGTTCGTCCGCCAAATGGACCTAGATCGTAATCGCTGGGATTCTTGAAGTCATCACGGTTTCCTAATGAAAGCCAGAAGGCAGAAACCTACAGTGGAATCAACGCGATCAGGAAGAACCCAAAGTGTTTTAGGATTATTTCATGGAAAGAGTGACATCCCCAACTTTACATCGCGTTTTTTCGAATGCAGGCATCAACATTTTGGAGCTTAGAGGCAGTTGTCATTACAACTGGCCAAAACTTGCCCTATGATTTGATTTGGCTGGAGATTATGATCCGGAAAGTTCGAAGTTGTCGATTTTATCAATTGGTACGTTAGAATTTCCGAACTCTTAGTTACCACCTCAAGGAGTATATTATTTGCGTTAAGTATAGGGTATTCATATATGTCGTGGAACCACAGTCCGTTCGTCCTCCAGGCTGACGGAGATCGTAATCGCTGGGATTCTTGATGTCATCACGGTTCCCTGATGAAAGCCAGGAGGTAGAAACTTAAAATGGAATAAACGCGACCAGGAAGAACCCAAAGTGTTTCGGGATTATTTCATCCAAAGAGTGACATCCTCAACTTTACATGACGTTTTTTCGAATGCAGACATTAAAATTTCGCCGTTCAGAATGCAGTTATCATTACAACTGGTCAACATTTTCCCTATGATTTGATTTATCTGGAGATCATCATCCGGAAAGTTCGAAGTTGTCGATTTTATCAATTGAGGCGTGGGAATGTCCGAATTCTGAGTTACCAGCTCAAGGAGTTTATTATTTGTGTTGACTTAAGTGTATTCATACATGTCGTGGAACCACAGTCCGTTCGTCCTCCAGGCTGACGGGGATCGTAATCGCTGGGATTCTTGATGTCATCACGGTTCCCTGATGAAAGCCAGGAGGTAGAAACTTAAAATGGAATAAACGCGACCAGGAAGAACCCAAAGTGTTTCGGAATTATTTCATCCAAAGAGTGACATCCTCAACTTTACGTGACGTTTTTTCGAATGCAGACATTAAAATTTCGCCGTTCAGAATGCAGTTATCATTACAACTGGTCAACATTTTCCCTATGATTTGATTTATCTGGAGATCATCATCCGGAAAGTTCGAAGTTGTCGATTTTATCAATTGAGGCGTGGGAATGTCCGAATTCTGAGTTACCAGCTCAAGGAGTTTATTATTTGTGTTGACTTAAGTGTATTCATACATGTCGTGGAATCACAGTCCGTTCATCCTCCAAGTGGACCTAGATCGTAATCGCTGGGATTCTTGATGTCATCACGGTTTCCTGATGAAAGCCAGAAGGTAGAAACTTAAAATGGAATAAACGCAACCAGTAAGAACCCAAAGTGTTTCGGAATTATTTCATGCAAAAAGTGACATTCTCAACTTTACATCACGTTTTTTTTCGAATGCAGGCATCAAAATTTCGCCGTTCAGAATGCAGTTGTCATTACAACTGGTCAACATTTGCCCTATGATTCGATTTAACTGGAGATCATCATCCGAAAAGTTCGAAGTTGCCGATTTTATCAATTGAGGCGTGGGAATTTCCGAATTTTGAGTTACCACCTCAAGGAGTCTATTATTTGTGTTGACTTTAGTGTATTCATATATGTCGTGGAACCACAGTCCGTTCGTCCTCCAAGTGGACCTAGATCGTAATCGCTGGGATTCTTGATGTCATCACGGTTTCCTGATGAAAGCCAGAAGGTCGAAACCTAAAATGGAATCAACGCGATCAGGAAGAACCCAAAGTGTTTTAGGATTATTTCATGGAAAGAGTGACATCCTTCATTCAGTAAAAATATGCCCTATAATTCGATTTGACTGGAGATTATCATCCGAAAAGTTCAAAGTTGTCGATTTCATCAATTGGAACGTTGGAATTTCCGAATTCTGGGTTACCACCTCAAGGAGTGTATTATTTGCACAGACCGTTCGTTTTCTAAGTGGACCTAGATCGTATTCGCTGGGATTCTTGATGTCATCACGGTTTCCCGATAAAAGCCAGAAGGTAGAAACTTGGAATGGGATAAACGCGACCAAAATGAACCCAAAGTGTTTTAGGATTATTTCATGTCAAGCGTGACATCACCAACTTTACATCACGTTCTTTTGAATGCAGGCATCCACATTTCGCGATTCCGAATGCCATCGTCATCACAACTCGCCAAAATTTGCCCTATGATTCGATTTGGCTGGAGATTATCATCCGGAAAGTTCAAAGTTGTCGATTTCATCAATTGAAGCGTTGGAATTTCCGAATTCTAAGTTACCACCTGAAGGAATCTATTATTTGCGTTACGTCTAGTGTATTTATATATGCCGATGGTGGTATAGTTTGAAGAGTGCTGGATGCGAAGGAGGTCGAGCTAACGGCTATTGGTCGATGGCGGTACCAGTGAGAACCAATAGCTCGCTGGTTACCGCTTCTCTCACCTTCACCATCGTCGATACATCGACCCGCGCGGGTCCACCGCCTTTGCACCTCCTCCCTCTTCTTATCAACGTTCGCCTCCTTCGTCAGCCTCCTTTCTGCTCTCTCTCTCTCTATTTCTCCCTCTCTCTCCCTCCGTTTTTCTCCGCTCCTTCTTCGCTTCTTGATCCTCTTTCTCTCGCGTGCTGATCCGGTCAGCTCTTTTGCCAGCCCCCGCGCCGGTCCGCGGAAAACGTATCTCCATACCTATATATATATATATCTTTGTATATGGAATATATACACTCTCCCTCGATCCTTCGAAGAGATGCGAGATTCTCGCTCGCGGTCTTTTTCCTCTTCTCTCGCTTGCTCATTGTTTGGAAATGCGCTCTCTCCCGGCAGATCACGTCCGGATTAGAGAGAGGAGAGCGCGCACCGACTCTCGCTCGCTCGACCATTCGCGGTCGGCGTTTTATTCGTCTTCTTCTTTTGTGCATGTGTATGTGTTTTTTTTTTATTGTTACTCTTGTTCTTTTTGCAGCCTACGTATACAGGTATATTTTCTTTAATTCGTTTTTGTGTTTGTTTCTTGTTACGTTTATTCTTTTCGCTCCTTTCGTCTCTCTTGTCTCCTCGATGGAGTATCACGTCGTGCTGTCTTATTCTACTTATACGCGTATTTCTCGTTATATATATATATACACGCACATATATACATAAATACAACCGTACTTGCATCTGTCCTTTACTTCATTCTTATAACCTTCGGCTTGTCTTTTTCCTGGCTCAAAGGATCGTATCCTAACGCTTTTTCGCTGTCTCTCTCTCTCTATCTTCCTGTCTCCGGGTTTGCTTGTACGCAATTTGTTCACTTCCACGACGAATACTCGTGTACCTTTTCGCGTCCCGCGTTCAATCCTATACCAAGCCGACAAAACATTTTTCTGTCGCTGACCATATATATATATATATATATATATATATATATATATATATATATATATATATATGCAAGCATGCATGCGTATCCGAATTTGTATGAGGTATTCCATGTCACGTAAGTCAGTTGAAAAAATAAAATCTGCTTTGTCGTGAATTACAGTACTCTTCCGTTATTCAATCACAAAGATCGAAACGATCCCGAGATCTTTTATGCCGAGACGTACTTTGATCCGAATAATCCTGAATTGATGATACAAAGTAGCCGAAGAAAGAGAGAGAGATAGAGAAATGCGTGTACGAACTACGTGGATGGTATGTTGTTCATTGCATCCACACACTATGATTCAGCGACAATTAAGTGGTCTTCTCACTTTAGACGCTAAAATTAGACTGTTTTCATGATTTTTTTTTGTTAGGTTTATATTATAGATATTGATATAAAAGTTGTTACACTTAATAAATACACTTTCGAAGTATACCTTTTAAAAATTATTTGTTCAAGTCACTATTTATGGACGAAAATGGTAGTTAAAAAATGTCCTAAAAAATTGTAGGTCTGCGCTGTTGATGAAATCTCGGAGATGGATCATCCGAAACAAAAAAATCAAACGGTTTTAGATTCGGTGTGTTGGCTATAGCGCATATCATACGATTTTTTATATATGCAAAAATAACAAAATGGCGGACATTTTTCGAAAAAACAAAAAGAACGTGTTTTTTCACCGTTTTTGGCAAAAAAATAGTAAATATCAAAATGTTAAAAAATCCTTGATATGCGCTATAGCTATAGTTGTAAAGAATATGTGGTTAAAATTTCATGAGGATCGGTTCAGTAGATTCGAAGATTTTATCAACAAGCCGCCGAAAAACGTTGTTTCGAGAAAAACGCGTTTAAAGTTTGTTTGGGGTACATAAATACATTACATTTAAAAAAAAATGTTTTTCTTAAGTGTAACAACTTTTATATCAAAATTTATAATATGAATCTATCAAAAAAATTCATGAAAATAGGCTTTTTCAGCGTTTAAATTGCGAAGACCCCTTAAGTATGCCCATGAGATAGGTGAAATTGCAAAGTTAACATATATTTATTCAAATTTACCAAAACTGGTGGGCGGTCGGGGTTCGGCTCTGACGGTACTTCGAGTTAAGCGGCGTTGTGCACCGTCGATACTCGGAGCGGTGACCGCTTAGCCCGGCACCGGCTGGTCCATCAAGTCAGCGGAAGGCCAATACTTCTGAGATCGTGGTGTAGAAACTTGAGTGAAACGTCTGTGCACCGGAGAATCAGAAGAATATGCGGCAGTCTATACCGGTATGGGTTTTCCACAGTTTCCCCGTGCCCTCACAAATGCGGTATAGTGTAGCTTAAGGTGGCTATGGACGCAACGGAAGTTAGATTAGATAAGCGCAGTGGGCTAGGGAGTGATAGAAAACGGTTCAACTGCGAAGGGTAATACGTAAAAACCTGCAAGGGTGTATGTTGGAACTGAGGAAATTGAAAAAAAAAATATATATATATATTCATTGACAGTTCTTACTCATGCTCGATACCGAGCATGGATTTGACACGGAATTCTCCATATACAGCATGTATACAATTTCACCTTTCTCTCTCTCTCTCTCTCTCTCTCTCTCTCTCTCTCTCTCTCTCTCTCTCCCTCTCTCTCTCCCCCCTCTTTCTCTTTCTCTTTCTCTCTTCGTCTCTCTCCGTTCTTCTCTAGCCAATCAATTTCGAATGGTTTTTCCACTGTGTTTGAGCATACACGACTACATCTACTTATCTTGTTGTATCAGTATCTATGCAGGGTGCCTGCCTACGTATATACATCTACGTCCACTTTTATATGTGTATGTATATATATATATATATATATATATATATATGTATGTATGTATGTATGTATGTATATGTATATATAGTTATAAATGGACTCTCTTCGTTTATTCCTAGGGTACACATAATATTATTTTATTCGTCGCTGCTAGAACCTTTTCACCAGAGGCTAAAGAAAAATTTACAGAATTCCAGCGAGAAGTTATCCCGTCACTTTTCTGTGTTGAACATCGCCAAAGCCTCCCGTATCTCGTTGGACGCACGTGCGAGAAGCCCGCGGATTTATTTTCGTATTGTGTGTATACAAATTTATCTCCCATATAAGTACGATATAACTTCGATGGTATTTCTGCAAAGTTCATTTTTCATCGCAGACATTTCCGCGAGTATCGTCATGAATAATCTTAATCGTGCGGTATCAATTTGATCGTGCAAATTATTTTGGTATTCCCAATATCACGTTGCTTTATGATTTTTGTCGAGACACCGGGAAATCCGGAAGTCTTGAACATTGGATACTTTAAGGGGCTACGTCTGACTAGAGGCCCGAAAAAAGGCCTAGTTTCGATATTTTTTCCAGAAAACGGTTGTTCTTTTAACACAAAGGTACGTATATTAAGAGCTTGGAAAAAAAACAGAAAAACAACAAAACCATGGTCGCAAGCAGATGATGAATTTTTTTCGCGACGTTTGGCGGTGGTCACCCTCTAGTCTGGATGATGAATCTGAAATCTAAAAAAAAGCAGGTTATTCAAGTTAACAATAAATACCAGTCGTTGACGATCGTCGATTTTCAAAATAATTTTTTTTATTAACGTGGCGACGAAGTGAATCTCCAGCATACAAAATCTATGAAAAACGTCGTCATTTTTACGTAACTATTAAAAGATGAGGATCGATTTTTAAAAAGTGAGATCGTCAACGACCTTTAAATGTTTCTCATCGTATTTCCTGTAAATATGGAAGCAATCCATCAAGTGGTTTTCGAGAAATCATGTCCACCGACTTTGAAAACAGTGTTTCGAGAAAAACGTGTTTAAGGGCGGGGTAAAGTATTTAAATTTTTATTTTAATTTAAAAAAAAATTTTAAACGAATGCATAATATATCAAGAATATTGTGTTAAAATTTCAAGTCGATCGGAGTAAAATTGACGAAGTTATGAGTATTTGAGCGTCTATTGCTCCATGTCGTTCTCTTCTTTTCTGCGTTTTTCAAACCGTTTTTCTGAGACTTGTCATATTTGAAGTCCGTGTGCACGATAACTCAAAATCTACTGGACCAATCGCTTTGAAATTTTGCAGAGTACTTCTTCACATAATTCACCAGGTATTGTCGAGAGCTTTTTTGTTTTTTTTTAATAATTACTAATTTTTCAACAACAAATTAGCCGATTTTTTTAGCGAAAATCGGGTTTTTGGCTCCCAAGTGCTACGAAAAATCGAAAAATCGAAAAAAAAAATCCTCTCGTCATTTCCTCGAGAAAAATCTCCTTTAACAAATGCATTTTGATTTTTTTGTTTCAAATGCTTCTGTTGCGAGTTATGGTGCACACCGCAAACCAACTTTTTTTCGAGGCGTCTCCGGGGTTTAATTTTCACTCGCTCAATTTTGAATATTTTGCAATGCAAATTTAGGAGAATGTTGTTCAAATGTTACTTTATTATATGTAAATTTTTCAATAAACGAACACTATTCGTTACGCCAAAAAAATCTTAAAAACATGCCTTTTTTTCGCCGAATTAACTTTACCCCGCCGTTAAAGTTTGCAGTATAGTGGCGCTACCGCTTGCCCGGCCGACTGTTAAAAGCTGTAGGTCATTCAATTGTAGGAATATTTCAATGAAACTCTCAGGGTATATCGCTGAAAGGTGATACTATCGAATAAAAATATTTTCCGAAAATGCAATTTTTTTACCCACCTAGGTAGCCGTCACACTCAGGTAAAATCACACTCAGCAAATGCGATTTTAATCTACATTTTAGATGCTATTATTTAATTATTTCAAATATTTCTTCGCATGTCCTTTCGGGCTTTTACAATCCCGTCCCCGTGCCTTTTATATCACATGCTAGTCAATCTCCCCCGGAGTCCGCGCAGCCACTGCCGGCGGTCCTAAACGCCATTAACTTAATGCTGATTAATGACGAAGTTTGCATCGTTGAAACGCATCGAAAATGATTTTTTCTTGTTTTCGAATTTTCCTTTGGCCAAGCGTAGCTACGAAAATTACGTAAAATTTTTCTGGATTCCAATTTGGTGATTTACAACCTAAATCTTATAAGACGATTTTGAATAAGAATGAAAGTAAGAAATGAAAAAGAAATTTTCGTCCCAACGGTGCAAACTTCAACTCCATGCTGATTAATATTTTTTCGCCACTCCTGCTTGTCGGTATAACAGCGGCAATAATCACTGACAAGAAAAAAGTATGAGATCGAAATAAATTAAGAAAATGTACGAATTTATCCGTCCGTATTGGCATATTGAAAAATCGTTTACACGGAGCTCTCTCGGCTCGTACAAATTCAGCAAACTCTTGGAATTTCGATTGATCGAGGTCTCCCGATGATTTCGCGATTTCCGAGGGAGGCACGGAGAAAAATGGCCAACGTTATCCGCTGGCTCGCTTAACAAGTCGGCAGGCGTCTACGGACTCGTGATTTTTGTTTGTTTTTGTTTTGTTTCTCGTTTGGCTTTTTGTTTCATCGTCGTCGATGAAGCCGTGTCGAGAGAGCACACAGCGTTGCGTCGTAGCTCTCTCGTCTCTCGCAAATCCTCCATGAGATACTCGAAGAGAGGAAAGCGAAGAAGATAGCGCGAAGAGGGGGTTGGGAGGGGGAAAAAAGAGAGAGGCTTTGAGGACGATAACGAGAGACCGCGTGAGTAAATTTGCTGCCATTAGCCAGCGCGAAAATAAAGGACCATCAGGCGCGTGATATTAAATTAGCGAGTGGCCGCACGCTTCTTCGTCTTTTCTTTCCTCCACCTTTACTCTCTCTCTCTTCTCGCCTCATTCTTGTTCCTGCGAAGCCGCGGTGAACGTCACCCGAAAGACCGGTTGAACGGAGAATTTATGAGGACACTCGGACAACGTTATGGAGCAAATGTTGCAATGAAGGAAAAAACACGAAAACAAAAAGCAAATAGGAAATTGATTGGAGTGGAATAATAAAAGTATGGAGCGTTGTCATATACGAGTGCTTGAGCCACGTCATAAAATAACGTTTGAACTTTTGTAATTATTGTTGTTCCAAATTCTTTATAATATTATTCATATAATTTTGCACAATTTTGGGACAATTTCATTCGTCAATGTTTCTTCTCGATATTTTATTCGTGTTCAATACTATTTATCATTGACTGCTATATTGTATTGATTCAATTTCATTTAATTTTATATAAATAATTTCATTTCATAATTTCAAGCGTATATTGAAATAATTTTAATATATGCTTAACAACATGCCTTTATTCCAAATCGCAAATAAACATTTTAGTAGACCAAAAAAGTCGGAAAAACGACTTATTTTCGACCCGTTACCGTCCTGCCTTAATTTTCATTTGATTTGAAAATTATTTCTCAGAAGTGTCTTCCTTAATTTTCGTTTAAAAAATTTTATTTTTATTTTTTTTATTTCGTTTTATTTTATTTTTTCATAAAATGAAGTGAAATGAAAGCTTTGGCGGGCTTAATTGTTATTTCATTTCATTTTATGTAAATAATCTTTCATAAAATGAAATAAAATGAAAACGAAGGCAGACACTTTGTGAAAAGTAATTTTTCGTAAAATAAAATGAAACGAAAATTAAGGCTTTACGAACTTTACGAAACGTTACATTTCACTTTACGAAACTGCACTTTACGAAAAATAATTAACATTAGCGTAAACATAACATTTTTTTTTTAATTAAATTTTACACGGCATAGTTTAATTTGAAAAAATAAAAAATTAACCAACGTTATTGAGGTATAGTCTGTATAAAAAATGTAGTCCAACGGCCGGATTGACAACTTGGCAATGGTTGATCTCGAAAATAAAAATAAAAATGTTTTATAATCTATGTAAATGTCGTTCTCGATGAACGCAGCCGTTTTTCGAAAAAAAAAATCCACCAAATAGCAGGTGTTGAAAAAAAGTGTAATTTTGGCGAAATTTTTAGTCATTTTCGGGGGCTTAAAAAATACTTATTTAAAAAAAACGGCTACGTACAATGATACCTACAACAATAACGGATTTTTTTTTTTTTTTTTTTCGATTGAAACTCGCATAGCTAGAGTTATGATTCCGGTTAGGTCGAGAAAAGTAGTTTCGAGAAAAACGCCATTGAAAGTTTTAGTATACGTGAATCGTTGCGCTACTTGCTCTTGCTAAATCGTCTGTCACTTGGTAAATTTCCAAAATCTCAACTCAATTTTTTTCGCATATTCTTGAATATGTATACTTTAAGAAAATTCAAGAAAATCGATTTTTTTCACCTGTCACAGTGGTGTCCCGCCTTAATTTAATTTCGTTCAATTTACTTGTCATAAAATAAAATAAACCAAAATCAAAATAGAAGAAAAATTCTTACTCATTTCAACACGCAATACTTATTATTCTTCCGCCCATTTCCATAGATGATTTTAGAACTCCACCAAAATTAGAGAAACAGTAACCGAAATCATCGCGAATTGAGATTTTTTTTATGTATTGAAAGAAGAGAAAAATTCCACCACTTTCTCCGTGCTATCCTCACAAACGAACTGATCGATGTACCGTCGTTGGGCTCATTATCGATAAATAATAGGGTTGAAGTTCGCATCGTTGGAATACAACGAAAATGAACTTTTCTTCTATTGCTCTGGTTTTTTTCGCCGATTAAGGGTACGAAAATCACTAAGATCGCAATCCATAAAAAATCATAGATTGTAAACAAAAATGGAAAAGAACTTTCGTTATATTCCAACGATACAAACTTCACCGCCATGGTAATTTGGCCAACAAAAAAATGTCCGTTCATCCCCTACTTTTCCGAGCTCCCAAATATAGTACAGTCGTGCTGTCGCTGAAAAAGCCCGGAATCGGAGAAAATTAGAAGAAGGCTAGTTCTTTGACAGGTGTTTTTGTAGGTGCTGCGGGTGCTAAATCCAAGTTTGCCTAAAAATCGGGGTGTAGGGTTCTTTTTTAGGGGATGAAAGGAGAAGGCGGTGGATTAATACCAAACTACAACCCCTACGAGGTCGGCGCCGTGAGCCAAAATGTTCAGAAAAATCCGGGCTTTAGTTTTGTCTACAGCGCCGAAGTTGTGGAAGTTTATTTTGGGGGTGAAAAAGAGGGGTGAAATTTTGAAAAGTCAGTTTTAATTCAATAACACTTTAGGAAAAATTCGTACAATTTTTGTTCAAACGGGAACGTTGTAGCCCTTGAAAAGACGCGTCGATCGAGTATTTGATCATCACTCTCCGATAATGTCTTCACCCCCAAAAAAATGGTTAAAAAACAAACAAAAAATTGTTTATTGAATAACTCAAAAACAATCGGTTTTTTAGGTATCGTTCAAATGTACGAAACGTAGAGAATAATTTTTTCCATATTTTCGTTGCTATGGACCACCCTTGAATTTTGATTTTCCAACCCCTCTCGGGGGTTGAACATTCAAAATGAAATTCTGGGAAAACTATTGACTGCACGAATTCGCTGCCGTAGAAGAATTTGTAGCTTGAACCCTCAGCTACATTTTTGTCCAAAGCGCGCAAACTCGTATCTCTTTAGTTTCGGTCAATAGTTTTCCCAGAATTTCATTTTGAATTTGCAACCCCTGAGAGGGGTTCGAAAATGCAAAATTCAAGGGTTGTCCATAGGAACGAAAATATAGAGAAAATTATTCTCTACATTTCGTACATTTGAACCATCCCCGAAAAATCAATGGTTTTTGAGTTATTCAATAAACAATTTTTTTGTTAATTCTTCAACAATTCTTTTGGGCGTGAAGATATTATTGGAGAGGGTTGATCGAATACTCGATCGACGCGTCTTTTCAAGGGCTACAACGTTTCTATTTGAACAAAAATTGTATGAATTTGTCCTAAAGAGTTATCGAATGAAAAGTGATTTTTCAAAATTTCACCCCACTTTTTCACCCCCAAAATGAACTTTCACGACTTCGGCGCTATGGACAAAAATAAAACCCGGATTTTTCTGAACATTTTGTCTCTCGGCGCCGAAGTCGTGGGGGTTGTAGTTTCGAATTAATCCACCCCCAACCTCTAAAAAAAACCCTACACCCCTATTTTTAAGCAAACTTGGTTTTAACACCCGTGGCACCTACAAAACCACCTGTCAAAAAACTAGCCTTCTTCTATTTTTTTCCGATTCCAATATACAGCACGACTGTACTAATAGATTTATCGAAAAAGAAAATGTGTGATAAACGTACATCGGTCGATATAACTTTTTTTTATTTTTCACCCCCTCCTAAGGGTGAGTTCCGGGTGACGTACATGGCGGATACATTTTTTGTGTTCACCAAACACATAAAGCAACCGGTTGACCATCAAAAATCAAGACAAAAAAATTCGTTGCGTCGCAACGATGCAAACTTCAGTACAATACCCAACGACGCAAACTTCAACAATGAATAAGACGAATGAGCAAGATCGAAGGGAATAATAGGCAGTCTCAGTATCCCATATACGAAACAGAACAGAGCTTTTTCGACACATGTTGTGCAGACATGCGTTCACCAGTAAATCTCGCGATATCGGCTTTTTCCCTTCGTTCTAATGCTCTCTATCTCTCTCCTCCCACTAACTTCTATCTGATCTCATTCTCCTCCCCCATCCCCCCTCTCTCTCTCTCTCCTTCTCTACCTCCCTCATCCCTCTGGTTTGCGTTACCACGAGAGACGCACGTTAGATGCAACAGTCGAGATATCGCGAGATACACGAACCTTTCGCTCGGGGACTCTTACTCGTCGTCGTTCTCCACATCGTCGTCGTCGTCGTCGTCGTCGTCGTCGTCGTCTTAACTTAATTAATTATTTAACATTGGCAGCCCGGGATCTCAGCAGTCTGAATCGCTGTACCCGCTGCGTTCATGTCTCACCGGAAAATCTAACGAACGAGACGCCATACGTGTATATCTCTTTGCTCTCAATATATACTCTCGATACTGCATACGCGATATATAAACATATACAGGGTGTCCCCTCTTATCTCTGCCTCCCGAAATAACTCGGTAATTATCGACGTCGCAAAAAAATGTTCCAGACAAAAGTTGTACGGTGTGAAGGGGCCCGTCAAATGCGACCAATTTTTTTTATCCCGCTGGAGGCGCTGACGCACAGTGAAGGTCACATCCACTTTTTTTCATGGAATGGTACATTTTTTTTCAACCATCTTGCGGAGCACTTCAAGCCGCATAAAAAACACTAGGGGCTCAAAGTCGTTCAAGGTCATTCAAGGTCAGTGTCAATTATACAAATCTAAATAGGTGACCTTGAATGACCTTGAACGACTTTGACGCCCCAATGTTTTTTACGTGGCTTGAGGTGCTCCGTAAGATGGTTGAAAAAAAATGTACCATTCCGTTGAAAAAATTGGAGGTGATGTTCACTGTGCGTCAGCGTCGCCACCGAAATAGAAAATATTGGTCGCATTTGATGGCCCCCTTCACACCGTACAACTTTTGTCTGGAATTTTTTTTTGTGACTTCGATAATTACCGAGTTATTTCGGGTGGCAAAGATGAGAGGGACACCCTGTACATGTACGTTAAACCTTTTGCGATAATTCACGAACCTTCGGAAGGATTACTCGGCAAAATCGTTTAGAGCGCGTATCCACGTGCAAAACACACTATTATTTACGGATTTCTTTTTTTTTCCCTCAAGACTTTATATAACTGTGCTCACGTATAAGAATAAAGATTGCATCGCAAACGCCTGAAATTGAAATTCTCACCGGAGCATTCTATCTAAACGCGAGATAACTGCAGCGGAAATAATACCGCCTCGTTCTCATTGAGATCAATCGTTTACGTCTATCTGATCATATTTGTCCAAGTCGTTGAAGCTGTGCGTTGTTGAAATGCAACGATTTTTCTCGTTTCCTTTTTTTTTCTTTTTTTCTTTATTTTCATCGCCATCCAAAATGATCCTCGATGGATTTAGGGGTCTCTAATGAGGACCTTAAAGAAAGTTTTCTGTTGTTTCGTTACGCAAAAAAAAAATGGCGGTTGGAGAAAAATCATTTTCTTCGCGTTGCAACGATACAAACTTCATTATAATCGTCCGGATATATTTACGTATTTGTGAAAAATCTTTTCTCTGTCGGTGTCGAGCAATTGTGATATTCGAAAATCCATTTTTGACCGTGAACTATTTACGGATGTAGGGCAGAGCGGGGTCTCATGAGCCGCGAGTTGTCCTGCGCCACCCACACTAGTGCACAGGCGGTACATGCTAGATACAAGTGTGGGATGTCAGAAGAAGCGAGAGGTGTACGCAGCTCGGCCACTTTTGCGTCGTGCCCGGCCGGTATTCGGTTTGAGTGTTACCGTAAAACGGGGCTACTTTGACATTCAGGGTGACTTTGACAATTTTTTGGGGCTACTTTGACAGAGCGCCAAAATACGTTTTAAATGTGTGCGCAGCGAGCCCGCTTGAACTTCTGTGGCGGGCGGTGAGTGCGGGGAATAAACTTGAACAACAATTTGTTGTACAAGTTTATTATAATGTTGATAAAGTTGATTGTAATGTTGCTCAAGTTGATTTTGATCTCAATGACAATTATAAGATTCATTAAGGTTGTACTAGCGGATTGACTAGTCAACTTAAAATCTATAAATTATCGAATCTGAAAAAATAAGTAACAGCCGATGACAGTGGATTTTCAGTGATGTGATTCCAATCGATTTTCAAGATTTACTTTTTTAAGCGATTTATACTTTTTTAAGGTCCACTTATTTTGTACATCTGAATATTTTGTTCAGCAAATTCAACCCGTGCGGGAAAATTGATAGGGCATCCCTCATAAAAATAAGGGCCTTTAAGGGCTTATTTGAGGCTTTCCCTATCAGGGAAGCCTCAATAAGTCCTTGAAGGCCCTTATATGGCAATCCCTACAGGGGTTGGCAATAATAAGGGCCTTTGCGGGTCCTATCATGGCAATCGCGACAGGGATTGCCACAAGAGAGCCAGGTTTGGGCATTATAGGAAACGGACCAGTACATAGCTTGGACTAAATCTCATTTGTGGTATTTTAATGACTACACTCAATTATTCCATAATAGGTAAATATAGGATAAAAACGTGAGGGCATTAAAAATTATTATATATTACATTTACAAATCCTTCAAATAATTACATATTATTCTTATTGCCTTATTCACTCATGGAGTGATGCCAGCGCGTATGTTTGAACAATCCCATTCGGTTTTTTTTTAACATTTTTATAGTGACTATTTTTGCCGACTACTTTCCATATCGAAAATTATTTCGCGTTGTGATAGTTAATATCACAATGATATTGACTAATTGATATTGTTTATGTGATACAGCAAATAATTATAGGAATTAATTTGGTCTCTTATGACATATCTGCGACGAAGATGTTACGAGCACTCGGTAGCATAGGGGCAGCGTACGTAGCTATGAGTAGGTAGGGTACTAGGTTCAATACCGATACGGGTGAAATGTTTTCTTCGAAAAAAATCATTCCGAAAGGCCAGGGCATGACGAATTACGATACAAAATCGTTGTGGTAAACTCTCAATTAAGTGCTTAATTTCATTTTGGATTTATGAAATATTTTATCCACATAGTACACTTAGATTTACAGTGTACATTTTCAGCAAATAAAGATTTATTTGAATCGAATCTTTATTTATTCGATTTGAATATATTTGATATTTTAAAAGAATAGCCGAAACGAATAAAAAAATATCTTTGAAACAAATAAGATCGTAGAAGGCCGTTGGACGAGGAAAAAACCTATCTCATTTAAAAAGATCCTATTTAAATGAATTAAAAAAATTTGGCAGTGTACCGTGACCTCATATAAACAGACGCATATACGCAGAAACACATACATTTACACACACGTGAGCATATCCATTGACAGGGATAACTTATGGGCACACCATGGTTTACATGAGGCGTCGATCAGACATCCTTGAAGGCCCTCATTATTCTGCCTTTAACGGCCCTCAGTAGCAAAGTGTGACCGGCCACTAAGGGCCCATGTGAGGCTACCCGATTAGGGCCCTATTAAAGTTAGGGAAATTCTATATGGGCCCGACCAAAGCCCTAGTTCAATTTCCGCACGGGAAGTATAGGAGTCCAATTGGATACCTGCGACGATTTCTGCTCGTGCAGGGTTAGGAAAAATCGTCTTGATTAACGCGTAGGCGTCGTCGAGGAGTTTCCCGCAGTTGGATGAAGACATGTGAAAGTATTAGGTCCATATCCTTGTCAAGTCCACAGAAACAGTGCGTCCTCCCGTACCACAAATGCCCATGCACGCACAGAAACTGATAAGTATGTGGGAAAAGTTGATTTTGCCGACATTCTACTTCGAGGATCGTCCTCATGTCCATTGAAGTTTACATCAGTAGAATGCAGTGACCGTTTTTGTCTTTATTTCTATAATTATGTAAATATCTTGTATATCAAGGTCGTATACCTCTAATACGAATACGAAAGACCGTTTGATTTTGATGTAGCCTAATTCAGCCAAAATGTGTGTAATAAAAAAAGCATCCTCCGCATTCCAACCATGCAAACTTCATCATCCTGATCAGACAATCATCCCCATACTCAACCCTACGTAAACCCAAACGTGTCCTAAATCATCTTCAGACATAAGAATCTCCATACAAAAGTCATTTCGAGAATCATCACATCCCCAAAACCAACTATGCTTGAAAAACAGAGTCGACCAACGTCCTCGAAACGTCCAGCTGTGTCGATAGCCAACCTCGCATAAATATAACAAGGTGAACATTTTCCTTGCCGATATACACATAGACCCTATACAAAACGTAGGCGCTGGCGGGCAGTAAAGTGGCCGAGTCAAAGGGATCGTAATCGTGATTCTCGCGGTACAAAGAGGGTACAGCATAAAAGGGTAGTTCCTGCAGGAGAGACGAGTGAGAGTGAGCGCAGATAAAGAAAAAAAAGTGGTAAAGCGACAAAATAATAATCTTTTTCTCCCGTAAATTCTTCGTCTCTTTCTCGCATCTACGAAGGGAGACCTATGCACGGGGTGGCGTACACGTAGCTGTTCACGTGCGCACAGCCACCCGCACAGTTTTCGCGCCAGTTTAGCAGAAAGCTCGAGCACCCAACGTCGACGTTGGGGGAGTGGTGGGGGGTGGGGAACGTGGCGTGATAACCCTTTCGTTATCAGGCCGCGCGTGGACGGGGGTTGCGCGGGGCTGAAGTAAAGGAGGAACGAGAGTGAGGTACACGTGAAGAAGGGGGGCAGGGGGTTGCGAGAGCTTGGCGGAGCCCGGTGATCCCAGACCCCGATAACGACATGATTCCTGATAACCCGAGCTCGCACACTCCACGTTATAATACCGGCGAGTGTACTAACGCTGCACAGGGTGGTGGCGGAGTTTCGCGGCGGGGACGGGGGCGCAAGGAGAGAGGGTTGTACGAGAGCGACTGACGCCGCGATAGTGCCGACCAGTGCCGCAGTTACCAGCAACAGCAGCAAGCCCCGTTTACCCCAAAGAAACGGCGTGTGTACTGATTTCTGGCGTACGGGAAAGAGAGAGAAAGAGGAAGACAATGTAACCGCCAGCCCCTTAACGGCGACCCCATTACCTACGTTTCATTCCTACGCGAGATACAGCCGACTGGCTCGTGGCGAAACCGTTCGCGCGCAGGCCAATGAATGGAAAAAAAACTACCTGTGCACGTGCAAGTGGACGAAGGAAAGCAATGGGAAAGGGGCTGAAGAAATATACGGCTACGTCGTCCAGCGATGAAACTTTTACCAAGGGAACATCCACGCGAGGATGGAACGACGATGTTAATGGGGTACGTCAATTACGTACGCGTGAGGGTCGAGTGAGACGGGAAGCCAAAGAAACCAAGGTGGTTAGGAAAATAACGAGTGAATGAAGTTGACACGTCGAAAAATGACTTATCGTATCACCGAATAGAAATTTCTTAGGGTTAGCCTGACCAGGATCAGGCCCCGATCGGGGAGTGACACGGGTAACACCTATTACAGACATCCTGATGCGGCCCCGATCGGGCCGGAAGTTTTTAGGCCCTAAATCAGAATATACTAAAATGGTCCTACTAAGGCCGTCCCTGATAAGATCCTACTAAGGCTTTCCCCGATAGGGCCCTACTAAGGCTTGCCCTGATAGGCCTTACTAAGGCTTTCCATGATAGGGCCTTACTAAGGCTGTCCCTGATGTGGCTTCCCCCGATGGGGCCCTACCAAGGCTTGCCCTAATAGGCCCTACTATGGCTTACCTTGATGAGGCCATAAATAGGCTTGCCCTATAACTGCCTCAGCAGTCGATAGATGCACATAACCTCTTCTTTTCCACATGGAAACCTCGATTTTACAGCATCGTATCTTCGGAGTTTCGATGCATTCCTGAATTCTATTTTTAAAAAAGATGCTATGCACTGTCACGACAAAAAACGTTATGCAACTCGGATGCGTGTTAGAAGATTTCGGCAGTTTTGTAAGGCGAATAGAGAGAGAGAGAGAGAGAGGAATTATATATATATACAAGGTTAAGTTTCAAAAATCTATAGCATGTTATTCGATAAACCTCTTCAATTGTCACAATGATATTAACTAATTGATATACTTTATGTGATACAACAAATAATTATAGGAATTCATTTGGTCTCTTGTGCCATATCTGGGTCCAAGATGTTACAAGCACTTGGTAGCATAGGGGCAGCGTGCTTAGCTTTGAGTAGGTAGGTACGAGGTTCGATTCCCATATAGGCGAAATATTTTCTTCGAACAAAAACATTTCAGCAGGCCAGGGAATGATGAATTATGATACAAATTCATTGTAGTGGAACTCCAAATTAGGTGGTTCATTCCATTTTGGATTTTTAAAATATTATATGCATTTCTTTCTGATCAGGCAACCTGATAGGGGCCTGATCAGGCAACCAGGTCAGGCCCATTTGTGACACAATGTTACATTTCCTAGTAAGGCCCTTTCAGGCTGCTTCATTAGTGCCCTACCAGGGCAGTCAGGCAACCTGATCGGGCCCTGATTTGGGCCCCATCAGAATTTCTACGCGGGTCGTGATGCGAGGTTTTTTCATTGATTGGTCGAGGTTTCAAGGTTCAATCTGGAATAACCACGGAATACTGGTCTGGAAACTCCGGCGTTTTTGCATGGTGGGAAGTGTCATCGTTAGTGAGGCAAAGACGTGGTTCCTGATTTATCCACTGGAAGCGCTGCCAAGTAGAAGTAGTCTTGTAGATATAGATATACAGCAATGGAAAAATAACCTCCTGACAGCCAGTACACGTGTTCACAACGTTTCTGGAAATCCAAACCACCCGAAACGCTCCGGTAGAACCGCATAGTAGTGTGGACCCGGCCTTATCCTTTGCTATATTTTTTATATTCGATTGCGGATGCACCATTTCGGCTATCAACAAAACCAAAAACGGCAGAAACAATGTTTTGTAAACAACAAACTCGCCAAACTAACAAATCAACAAAAACGGTGCCTTTCAAACATATACAACGCGTTGATCTCTTTTTTTTATTCCTCCTCCATTATATTTATGTTCAGGTTCTTATTAACATTGTTAAAAAAACAAAAGCAAAAATAAAAGTTGTAGAAACAAACAAGCAATGCAATATACGAAGAATAAACATCAATTATGAGGAACAAAAATTTAGACCGCACAAATTTGCTCATATCCCATCTACTCAAATGGCGAAAGACCAAATATAAATATTATAGAAGTTCGAACATACGAGGTCTGAGGATCTGAGGACTTTCTATTACTGTATGCATTGAAATTGTAGAAAGTGTGTCAAACCGAAGAGACTATGTTTATTTCGAAAAAAACTGTGCCTTTGCACAGCTGTTCGGACCTGCGTTTGATTGGCTAACTTCTACCTACCAGCGCTTCGAGTGGCGGAAGCAAGAACTGCCTGTTTGCCTCATTATCTGAGTCACTCTCCACCGTAGGAGTTTGCAGACCTGTATGTAAGACCGTGGGAATAACTAACGTATGATGGAGTATGTTATCAATTACGCCGTGCCAGTGCTGACGACACGGCGATATCGATGGAAAGCAAGTTCCGGTAATCAAACCACAATCACCCCCAATTGTATGAGCTGATTCGGAACTTTCCGCAATGTGAACTTCATCCAGTCCTGCGTCTGAATTGCCGCGATTATAGTTGAGACTGGGCAATGTTTCCATTGGGGATACGGAAAGGCGCATGTGGGAATGCGGAAGCGGACAGTGAAGATCGAGGCCACAATACCTCGTGGCTGCTCTCCGAAATCCCTGGACCACCGCGGCAATCGGGTAGAGACGGCGAGAAAGCGAGAGGGCTCCCTCGCAAAGATGCGATAGCTGAGAGCAGCGAAATGGGACACAAGAACCGCGTTGTTTCATTTCAATGCCGTGCCATAGGGAGGCACACAGAAGTGACGGTAGCTATGTGTGTATGGGAAGCTTTCATCTGTACACATTTGACACAGAGGTGTGTATGACTTTCCGACATTGCCACGGTATACAGGGGGGCGAGAGTCGTCGGCGAGGGTTTTGCGGTGAGAAAGGGAATTCTCTCGCACTCCCTCTCACCCTCGAACGCTGGACCCGAACGATAACGGCTGCCAACCCACCTATCTTGGCCCCTACAGGCTTTATTATAAACCCCCTCCGCCCCGGAGGTACCTCTCGTGACTCCGAAAGCTTGACTCTATATCTCTCCTGCCTCTTTCAATCCTTTGGAAACCTATATACACACGTACATTTATTTATAGTAACACGAAATCTAGACACCATCCCAGCGGCGTGTATGATATACTCTTCTTGTTGAAAATCTCCCGGACTGGCTCTTCTTCAACGCCTGAGACTGCGGGCGAGGCTGACAGTCTGGAAGAGGTCTGTACTGGAAGAAGGTATCGGTATTCCAAAATTCCTTTCATTATCATTTGTTTTGTGGTGCATAGCTCCAGGCATGTTCGAATATCAATGACCATACTGATTGGACAGGCATTAGGGATCATGCAACTGTCCAGATCTGGTTCCAATCCATTCCATTTTCATTGGAATCGACTGGCGAACCGGTTGTTTTTCAACCCTTGAGACTACTGTACAGTTTGGCAGTCTGGAAGAAGTCTGCACGGTAAAGTAAAGACTGATTTTGAGGTGGAAGTTCAGCTAGGGCTCCTCAATGTGCGATTGGCCATTGATCTGTTGATGGCATCGGTATTCCAAATTGCCTGGTATTTATTACTATTGAAGTTATCTTGTTTTTCGTATTAACTAAGACGGCAGAGGAAAGAGCCTATAGAGTATTTTGTTTATAGCGCTCATTTTTTTGTTTCTAGAATATTCTGAGATAAGTGAATCTCGTCAGTCGTAGCCTGAGCCTCCTGTCAATCGCATCAATAAATTCGTTTATATTCGCTGTTCATATTGTGTCATTTCCTTCCTTAATCCTCAACCCCTTTTCTCTCACAAATTAATAACTGCTACAAAAATTACCATGTGCTCTGCTTTGCACCGCTCCAGGCATGTTCCAATATCACTGACCATACTAATTGGACAGGCATTTGGGATCATGTCCAACTCTGTTTCCATTGCAATCCATTCCATTTCCATTGAATTTGGCTGACGAACTGGTTGTTCTTCAACCCTTGAGACTGCTATACAGTCTGAGAGAAGTCTGCACGGTACGGAAAAGACTGACTTTGAGGTGGAAGTTCAGCCAGGGCGCCTTAATGTACGATTGGTGATTGATCTGTTGATGGCATCGGTATTCCAAATTGCCTAGTATTCATTACCATGTGCTCTGCTTTGCACCGCTCCAGGCATGTTCCAATATCACTGACCATACTAATTGGACAGGCATTTGGTATCATGTCCAACTCTGTTTCCATTGCAATCCATTCCATTTCCATTGGATTTGGCTGGCGAACTGGTTGTTCTTCAACCCTTGAGACTGCTACACAGTCTGGAAGAAGTCTGCACGGTAAGGAAAAGACTGACTTTGAGGTGGACGTTCTGCCAGAGCGCCTCCATGTGCGATGGGCCATTGATCTGTTGATGGCATCGGTATTCCTTACCATGTGCTCTGCTTTGCACCGCTCCAGGCATGTTCCAATATCCCTGACCATACTAATTGGACAGGCATTTGGGATCATGTCCAACTCTGTTTCCATTGCAATCCATTCCATTTCCATTGGATTTGGCTGGCGAACTGGTTGTTCCCCAACCCTTGATACAGTCTGGAAGAAGTCTGCACGGTAAGAAAAAGACTGACGTTGAGATGGAAGTTCAGCCATGGCATGTTCCGATATCACTGACCATACTGACTAGCCAGCTATTTGGGATCACCCACCAGTGCAACGCAGTTGCTTTTTGCAAACATTCCATTCATTTTCCAATCGCAAATGACCGAGGCAGATTATTTTCCCCCCACGAGGATGAACTTGCCAACACGCAGCCTTTTATTGTCTCATTGGCTGCCCACGGTTTCCTCACTTGTCCGAGAGTTCCCCGATAGATGATACGAGATATAGCGATTCGGTGCACGGAGGCTCGCGGCATTTCGGGGACGCTATGCAGGCAAGAAAAGAATCAAGGGAAAGAAAGCAAGGTAGTAGAGGGTTAAGGTGTCCAGAGTGTGCGCGCGCTTCGGTTCATGCTTGAGCCCAGGGTCCGTCCAGTGCAAGATCATTGATGGTGGTGGTGGTGGTGGTGGTGGGACCTCTTTATCGTGATCCCGTCTCGCGCGCGGCTCAGCTCCTCATTAGCCCGTTCGCTCATCAATCACTCGCGATCCTCGGAGGCTCGCGCGCGAGCCCTCAAGACCACCGACTCATCGTCTTCACTCGGTTTTCGTGGACCTTTCAGCACCACCGGATCTCTCGGCCGCTTGTACATACATTTCTCTCTCCCACTCCCCATATGCCGGATAGCTTTGGTATATACGTCGTCGGGCTTCGGAAAGATCGGCACGAAACCTTCACGCGTGTGTATACGCACATATAGAAATAAATCTGAACACACATAGGTGATAGGAGAGTATGCGTAGGGCTTCTCGCTGCATGTGGTTCACGCGCGCAACGAATCTCCGGGTGTCCAAATATTTGGACCGCGGGCTCTTGTTCCGCTCAGACACCGGCTCACCCCTCGCGCGATCCTTTCCGTTTCTTCTCTTTGTACTTCTGTGCTCCTCCTCCTTCTGATTCTTCACATTGATTTTTCGTAACTTCGGCGCTATTTCTTTTTAACAAGAGATTCCTCCGCCTTGATTCCTCCTTGTTTCCTTCTTTCTTCTCGCGCGGATTCCCCCTCGTCATCTTCTCTCTCGCACTCCCCTTTCCCTATACTCCTATACGGTATTTATCTTTGCTCTTCCCGAAGCAAGTTTCCCTCGAGTTGCAAGCGGACACGACGAGTGAGAAGTGCAGAGGGAAAGAAAGAGAGAGAGAGAGAGAGAGAGAGAGAGAGAGAGAGAGAGAGAGAGGGAGAGGGATGGGGTGCGAGAGGAGGTGGGCTAAAGGGGATACCGATCAATCGCGATAAAAGACGAAGAGGAGAAAGAAGGCTGTGTATAGTACATAAGGTCGTTAGGGAGAAGAAACTCCGGCGTGCCAGATGATAGATAAAAATTAGGATACCTCATCTCTCTTTCTCTCTCTCTTTCTTCGATCTTCTCTCCCTTTCAGCATGTATCTGTGTATTTTTATAATCGATCGTTCTGTTCTTCGCTCGCGCTAACGACACGTCGAATGATATAATTATCCCTTGCCCGGATACTTCTTCTTCGTGTTTTCGTAGATGTTCAGGTCGAGAAGTGATCGAGTACACGTTGAATGGATAAAATCAATTCGTTTTGGTGTTCCTCGGCGAAAATGCTCTTCAAGCACGATTCTTCTTTATGAGAAGAATCTTGAAAAACCGCACTGAGAAAAAAACCAATTGAATCAAAAAAAAATATTGGTTGATTCAAATAGATGTCTGATCGCGGAGTACCACCGATATATGAGATTGTTACAATACTATAAAATATGGGAAAATGTGATTGAATCGAATAACATATTATTGTATTTCAAAATCTCATCTGTTCGCTGAATATCTACATTATCCTTCAAATGAAATTATATTCTATTGAAATCAATCTACATACAATGCGTCGATGTATGGATGAAGTAATTAAGCGGTTGCTACATTTTTTATTTCCTACAAAAATAAAATCAATAGAATTAATTATTTCTTCACTACATCGAAACGAATATGCCATGGGACGTAAGTTTTTCAATTTGTTTTAAATCTGAAATAAAAAGTGAGCATTAGAATGATCATCCACGATAATAGTGGAGAGAATATCAGATATCCAATGGAATATCCATGGCGAGAATATCATATATTCTACTGATAAGAACAGGTACTACACTTTGATCTTAGCCACAGGCCAAGAAGCGATACTCTTTAGAGTTTCTCCGCGTTCAAGTAGATTTTCGGTTAGCGCTACGCTTACGAGAAACGAGCGCGCGTGCGGCTTCTAGCGGTTGCTCCGAGAACTACGGGTTTCTTCACACCTGTAATTTCGGTGGCGCTCGGCCATGATTTGGTTGAAGTTTTTCAACCGAACGCGCAAGAAACAAATTTTATTTTCCCATAATTCCATAACCAATTCCGACATTTGCTTAATATTTTTAAATCAAAGTAAAATATTAATATTTTAACGAATAATGTACTTGAAAATCAATATCGGATATGGTGAAAAAAATAAAATAACATATTTACTCAATAGAAATTTTATCCGAATCAAACGAGGGAAATTGAATTTTTCTTGTGTACTCGAATCAACAATATTCATGTTATGAATTGAAACGCTTTTTTTGTTCGTTGCAGAAAATACATTCAAAAATATATAATTTGTTCGCGGTGATTTTTCAGATAGTTTCAATAATATATTGTTCTCGGCTAACAGTATATCTTTTGAATGAAAAGACACTTTCAATTTTATCATGTTATTAAATTCAATAGCGTGTTGCTTGGACTAACAAATCCGGTTATTTACACCAACAATTTTACAATTGAATCAACGAAATTTCATTCAATAACACCAATGATATTGGATCAGTGATTTTTTTTTCTCAGTGCGTAAATTCTTCGTCGCTTGATAGTCATTGCGCACTTCTCATCACTATGATTGGAGCGTACGAAGCTGCAGTGCCACAAATGTTATTGCAGCTCCATTTCTCTCGATCGTCATCATCAATATCTTCAACAAGGAAGAGAGCTGAAAGTGCCAATAATTTTGATCCTATCGTACGGGAGAAAAATTATTTATCGATTAAATTGTATTCTCCGGAGTCTTGTGGAGCCCAACGATGAATTCTTCCACTCCGCCTCATTCTCCGTTCCCCCTGCGGCATACAGAGTGTGCTCTCGCAGTCCGGTTAATCTTAGGTCGAGACTCACCGTGAGACCTCGTACAGCTCGATATTGTTTAACTTACCTCGTTATCGCTAGATGCACTCTCTATGGCAATTTCTCTCTCGCTCTCGTTCTTCCGTCTCGGGGGAGGAAGATAGCACTGGAGGAACGCGTGTTCGATATCTCTCGTGCCTCTTTCTCCGTCTTCGTTCCCCCGGCTTGCATCTCTCGAGTGAGCAAGACAAAATCGTGGATGAAGAAGAAGGGTGGAAGGGGTTGTACGCCACTTGGAAGGGAGCTGCATCCAGCTGATAACGCCTTCTGGACTGATAACGGAGCCGTCCAGGCTCTCGTCCTACGAACGACCCTCCGACCTCGTACCGCTTCAACCCCCCCCCCCCCCCTCGCGCGCGCTCTCTCGCTCTCTTCGCTTTACCACCCCTTTCAAGCTACTCCCCGCCCCTATGCTTTTGGTATCATGCAACATCGAGAATTCCCAAGGTGACAGTCACTTTTTGTTGCATCGAAATTTTCATCTGCGCGTAACTTCCTCACGATTGCGACGTTAAAAGAACGCGAATTGTCAACCACAGCGGTATGTCAGTAATGAATTATTGGATTTGTTTGGGTTTATATCTGACGCTGACTTTGGTTAGATTTGTTTGACCTTTCATCTGCTCGTTAGGCTTTGTATGGTTTTTTTTTAGGTCTGTACGCGTTTGTTTGGTATTGGAAGTTTTTTTTGCGTTTCTTTGACTTGGTATGAGTTTGTTTCAGTTTGCAGAGGTTCGTTTTGGTTTGTTTGACCTTGGATAGATTTGTTTGGTTTCGTATGGTTTTGTTGTTGTTTCTTTGACTGTGTTTACGTTTGTTTGACTTTGTGTGGCTTTGTTTAGGTTTGTACGAGTATGTTTGAGTGCGTATGATTTTCTTGTTTCTTTGACTCTGTAGGGTATTGTTTGGATATGAATAGTTTGTTCTTGTTTCTTCGACTTTGCGTAGACTTGTTTGGCTTTGAATCTTGTTTGACTTCGTAAGGATATGTTTGTAGGTTTATACAAGTTTGTTTAGGTACGTACGGCTCTTTTTTGTTTCCTTGATTTTGTTCAGGTCGATTTGACTTTACATGGGCTTGTTTACCTTGTATGGATCTGTTCAGTTGTGTATGGGTTATAATTGTCTTTTTTCCGTTTCTTTGACTTCGTTTAGGTTTGTTCGACTTTGCGTGTGCTTGTTTGGCTCTGTACGAGTTTCTTTAGGCATGGGTCTTTTTCGGTGTTTCTTTGGCTTTGTATGAGTTTGTTTGAGTTTGCATGGGATTGTTTGCGTTTAATGCGACTTGCATAGGTTAGTTCGATTTTGTTTGACGATATATGGATTTATTTCGGCTCATTCTGCTTTGTATGGCTTTGTTTGTCGTTGTATGGGATTCTTCGCGTTTGTGTCGATTTCATTGCGTGTTTGTTCAGATTTGCCTGAGTGAGAATTATCGGGCAGTCGTCATTCAACGAATCTTTCGCCCAGGATACAAGAAGGAAAATCATATTCAGTATTTTTAATCCTGCGTCATTCATCGAGGCTTTAAATATGGTAGAGGCGCGATTGCTCAGAGGCGCGATTGGGACGTAAATGCGAACGAAAATATGGTTATGGCGCGAGGCGGAGGGAGCGAGACGCGAAAAGAAAAGAAATGCCCGCGCAAAAGAGAAACGTCTGAGGAATACGTTGCTGACGCGTATATTCGGATGCGTAAATATATATATATATATATATATATATATATATATATATATATATATATATATATATATATGTATGTATGTATGTATGTATGTATGTATGTATGTATGTATGTATGTATGTATGTATGTATGTATGTATGTATGTATGTATGTATGTATGTATGTATGTATGTATGTATGTATGTATGTATGTATGTATGTATGTATGTATGTATGTATGTATGTATGTATGTATATGTATATGTATATGTATATACACACACACTCACGCGTTACACGTCGACGTCGCCACCTCCTCGATAAGCCACGAGAGACTCTTCACTATCTTTCGGCCCGGCCTCAGCATAATGCGTCCGTTGTGCGTTCACCGGGCGCCCGCGCGCCTCGCCTACCGCATCAGGGCCGATGTCCGAAGATAACGCGTGTCTCTCGAGAGTACAGTAATAAACGCGCTCTCTTTCTCCCCCTTCCTCTCGCCAACTACCCAGCCTTTTCTCTCTCACTCATAATTTCATTTCCACAAGTAATACTCGAGATGGTTTTCGCGTTTCTTTTTTTTTCAACCCCCTCCCCCCTATTCCCATCCATGGACAGGATCATCCAAACCGGAAAAAAAAAAATGATCTCTTGGATGTATCGAAGTCGGGATCTTGGGAATGCGAAAAAAAAACTCACGTCTCACGAGGAATGACATGTGAGATTAATTATTTATCGTGTCCGCGCGCAATACTCTTGTTTATCATTACTCACAATTGAGTTGAGCCGCAGAGCGCGTAAATGAGAATATGCTCAGCTCCTCGTATCTATGCTATGTTATGAGAATCGTATAAACACTCTATCTCAAGGTGTAATATTTTAACAAATTGATTAGAAAAATGATTTATTAAAATATTACCGACTTTATACAAACATTGAATCTGTGAAAATCACCTTTGGGTAAAATATTTCGATGAAACTTTGGATGAAGTGTGATATGTTTAGATAAAGTGATATATGAAGGTTCAATTGATTTATTGATATTATTTTTTATCAATTATCTTATCGATCTTACAATTAGTATATTATAATTGAATAATTTTTCTATTCCAGTAATTATAATGATAAAATTGGAAAATAATAAATCAAATATTATTTTTAATAAATAAATTTAACCTTCATATAATATTTTGTCGAAAGGTCCAATATTTTATTCGAATTTTGTTATTCTAATCACCTCTAGATCAAATATTCAGATAAAAAATTACATCAAACGTTACACAATTAGAAAAAAAATTATATAAAGGTTAAATTTGATTTACAAAAATGATATTCTTAATTATTTTATCAGTTTCATCATGTTGATAATAAAATTGACAGAATAATGAATACAATGAATTTTAATAAATTAATTTAACCTTTACATAATAATTTATCTACATTTTCATCTAAATATTTTATCCAGAAGTGATTTTCAGAGATATGATGTTTATATAATGATGTATTTGGGGACAACAGGGCAATATATATATATATATATATATATATATATATATATATATATATATATATGTCACCAATACGCGCATAAAGCAACATTATTTATAATGTCATTCCGTATATTATTTATAAATATATATATTTATAAATGTTTAAAAAATATTTATAATATATATATATATATATATATATATATATATATATATATATATATATATATATATATATGTTTATGTGTACATTTGTAAATGTAGAGTACACAAAAGTACACCAGTGCGTAATTAATCGCCGGTAATTACCAACCGGTTTGGTGCGATTGTCGCTTCACGCTTCCCCGAACTGTTCTTTTTTTTTGTTGCACTGTGTAAAACTGAATGTTGGGAAAAGAGGATTAAGTACACGCGTATATACGCATTCCCCGCTCGAGTCTCGTATAAGTGCCACACGAGAGAGCCCTCGCGGTCGCGGATCTCTCGCGCGTTTTTATAAAGCATAAGCATAAAGCATTCAAGATCACGCGCGGAGCGGAGGGAGAGGGAAGGGACGAAAGGGAGAGCTCTCCAGCGCGACCAAGAAACGAAGGGCGAGAGAGAGAGAGAGAGAGAGGGAGAGAGAGAGAGAGAGAGAGAGAGAGAGAGAGAGAGAGAGAGAGAGAGAGAGAGAGAGAGAGAGAGAGAGGGAGAGAGAGAGGGAGAGAGAGAGGGAGAGAGAGAGAGAGATGAGAGAGAGAGAGAGAGAGAGAGAGAGAGAGAGAGAGAGAGAGAGAGAGAGAGAGAGAGAGAGAGAGAGAGAGAGAGAGAGAGAGACAGGGAGAGAGAGGGAGCGAGGGAGAGAGAGAGGGAGAGAGAGAGCGAAGGAGAGATATCGAACTATCGGGAATAATTACTCCTCGCACTATCGGCGTCGGTTCTTCGATACTGTTAAAAGAGAGGGTGGAACACTTACACAGCCACGCTATACCTATATATGTGCACACACACCCACACACATATGGAGCTCGATATTGGAGCACTGTATTGGAGTGACCAAAGAGCAAGAGAGGAAAAGACGATCAGACACACTTCGGCGTCCGAGAATGCGAATGACAGAGATGGAAGGAAGAAAAACGAGGGAAGACGAGAGCAAGAGAGAGAGAGAGAGAGAGAGAGAGAGGGAGAGAGAGAGGGAGTTGGTAGAGAATCCGGGGATAAGTAAGCATAAGTGACTCTGCCACACTATACGGTATGTGCCCGCGGTGTGCGATATACCAGAGCTTCTCGCTCTCGCTTCCAAGAATCAGTATTTATTGTGACGTCCGATGAGATAGCACTCACGTTATACTGCACCAGGGCTGCGCTGTATATGGGCAATTTCACCCCAATTCGCATCATCTGAACTTTTATAATCGCCCACGGTCAGTTAATCGACTTTCCACAGCACGCACCCCAGTCACGGAAAAACAGCAGAAAGCTACATGACTTGGATTTTTTACGGCATTGTTTGCACCGTTGGGATGCAATGATGTTTTTTTTTCTTTTTTTTATTGCTCGATTTTTTGTTCGGCCCGCTTAGGCTGCAAAAGTCACTGGGACATTCCCGACGTTTTTTGGGTTCCGTAATTTAAACTTGGAAAACAGGTTTGTGATAAAAATCTTGAAATAAAAATGAAAAAGAATTTCCGTTGCATGTTCAACATCGTGATTTTTTCATAATGCGCAATATTCTGTATATTTCAACGCGTCTACCGCGGTCTTCGGCGGGCGTTTTTTGGAAAGGAAAACCTATTAGTTAGTACAGTCGTGCTGTCGCTGAAAAACCCCGGAATCGGAGAAAATTGGAAGAAGGCTAGTTTTTCGACAGGTGATTTTGAAGGTGCCGCGGACAAAATCCAAGTTTGCCTAAAAATCGGGGTGTAGGGTTTTTTCTCAGGGGATGAAAGGAGATGGGGGTGGATTAATGCCAAACTACAACCCCTACGAGGTCGCCGCCGTGAGAGAAAATGTGCAGGAAAATCAGGACTTAAGTTTTGTCTACAGCGCCGAAGTCGTGGAAGTTCATTTTGGGGTTGAAAAAGTGGGGTGAAATTTTGAAAAATCAGTTTTAATCCAAGAACTCGTTAGAAAAAAATCATACACTCGTTGTTCAAATGGGAACTTTGTATCCCTTGAAAAGACGCGTCGATCGAGTATTTGATCATCGCTCGCCGATAATATCTTCACCCCTAAAAAAATGGTTAAAATACAAAAAAAAAATTGTTTATTGAGTAACTCAAAAATAATCGATTTTTCGGGTATGGTTTAAATGTACAAAATGTAGAGAATAATTTTCGCTTTATTTTCGTTTCTATGGACCACTCTTGAATTTTGTTTTTCCAACCCCTCTCTGGGGTTGAACATTCAAAATGAAATTCTGGGAAAACTATTGACCGCACGAATTGGCCGCCGTGGAAGGATTTGTAGCTTGAACCCTTAGCTACATTTTTGTCCACAGCGCCAAACTCGTATCTCTTTATTTTCGGTCAATGGTTTTTCCGGAATTTCATTTTGAATGTTCAACCCCTGAAAGGGGTTCGAAAAAGCAAAATTCAAGGGTGGTCCGTAGGAACGATAATATACAGAAAATTATTTTCTACATTTCGTACATTTAAACTATCCCCGAAAAATCGATTGTTTTTGAGTTATTCAATAAACAATTTTTTTATTTACACTTGAAAAATTCTTTTGCCGGTGAAGATATTATTGGAGAGGGATGATCAAATACTCGATCGACGCGTCTTTGCAAGGGCTACAAAGTTTCCATTTGAACAAAAATTGTATGCATTTTTCCTAAAGAGTTATCGAATGAAAACTGATTTTTCAAAACTTCACCCCATTTTTTCACCCTTAAAATGAACTCCCACGACTTCGGCGCTGTGGACAAAAATAAAGCCTAGATTATTCTGAACATTTTGTCTCCCGGCGCCACCCTCGGGGGGGTTGTAGTTTGGCCTTAATCCACCCCCATCCCCTTTCATCCCCTAAAAAAATCCTACACCCCGATTTTTAGGCAAACTTGGATTTAGCACCCGCGGCACCTTCAAAATCACCTACCAAAAAACTAGCCTTCTTCTAATTTTTTCCGATTCAAATATACAGCACGACTGCACTAAGTGGAATTTTGAGGAAGTGGAATTTGTATACGATTTTTCTTTTCGTTATGGACGGTACGTACTTTCAATCTCAGATATGACGAGAAGAAATGACGTTCATGTTTGCGTCATTGGAATGCAACCATTTTGCAACCATTTTTTTGTTAATTCTTTATTTCGTAATTTTTATTATTATCTAAAGCATTTTTTCGCAAATTAAGGTTGTTGATCTGTAATAAAAATACGAAAAAACGTTTGAGTAATTTTCGCAGAATAAAACAGCCGGAAATAATTTGAACAATTAAAGAAAAATCATTTTCGTTGCGCTCCAAAGATGTCAACTTGAACATCATGAGTAGGAGTACAATGAAAAAATGGCACGCATTGTTGCAAATTTTTTGCGTGTGTTGTTTACGTACGAGAGAAACTTTTAGGAAAACGTCGGGTTCATTACCTACATAATTGTAGTGTAATTAATTGTAACGGAGATTCTGCTTATTTCCTCGCCCTCAAGAGATTTACCCTGATAAAGTTAAATGTCACTATATCGGAGTTTGAAACCGAAATAAACTCAAACATTTTTCTGGATTGAAGTTCGCTTGACACAACACAAGTTGAAACTCAAACCCGAACATTCTTTTTGCGAATTAAGGTCGTGAATATCTAATAATAACACGTAAAAACGTTCGAGTGATTCTCGTAGCCCAGACGGGCGGAAAAAAATCGCGCACCCAAAAAAATAATGGTTTCCGTTGGATCCTATTGTTGGAGGTATGGCACGGTCTTCTGAACAGGTTACGGCGGATGTTGTCAGACGGCGTGACACCTAGCAACGGCGGAATTAATCCGAGAAAAAAAACCAATAAAGATTTTTCTTTCATCAACACTCATACGCATAATACGAACCAGGAAAAAGTGAGAAATGTTTAAAATCGATGAAATGGTACGCCTTCAATAAAAAAAAATTTAATTTTCCGAAAAAATGGCTACATTTGGCAATCACTTATAAATATTTATTAACAACGATTAAAATCATATTTAAGACAATAAGGTTAGAAAGATTCATAGAAACTTTCATCAGAATCGGTCGATTAGTTCTTTAGCTATACGTCACGCCAGTTTTGAAAATGCAGTTTACGAGACCGTGTCATAACACCTCTATTTCAAAAAATTAATAGCAAAAAAATTCCATGTAACAGCCAAAAGTAGTAATCAAACATGACGTGAATTAAAAAAATGGCAAAGAAATCTTTGCTTGAAAAAAAAAATCATCAAAATCAGCAAATTTTTTCCTCGCCTAAAAGTATCTCCCCCTTAATAACCAATCACGTGGAGCAACCCGTACATTGCGTTGTTCGAATGATGGTTTTTAACGTATGACATCTTGATACACGTTTCTCATCTTTCGACAACCTCGTCAGCCCCCTTAACCCTATTTTCAACCCTTTTCCCAATCTTTTTCCTTCCCCCCTCTCTCTCTCTCTCCTTCGCACATTTTTTTCTCCTAAAGCCCGATAACTTGTCTCCGGCCTCGTAAAACGCCTAAAAGCCTTCGGAACTCTTTCGTTATTTCCGTACATACAAATACACATATATGTATTACCGTATACATGCAATATTTGATCTCTCCGGGGCTAAGCGAAAATCATCTACGATGTTTGAATTTCGGGTGACGCTTTTCCCCCGAAGTTTCTGGTCGATGCGATCATCAATGAAGCGGTAGGAAAATTACCCCAATGGCTGTGGATTCATATATAGTAGACAATGGTCGATATTCAATATCCATGGTTCGATAAAATCCTTCATCAATTAACCTTAAAAAATAATTGGGAGATATGAATTCTCCATCATGCCAATTTTTCTGTGCTTTGTTATGACATCAACGAAAGTTCTCTCAAATTTATAGAAAAATAAAAGTGGGCGAACTTGACGATACAAATTATTTTTACCTTATTTCGTTGAAAAACACATTAGCAGCATTTTTAACAGTTACGAAACATATGTGATCGAAAAGTACATTCGAAAACCTAAGTGTTCTCCTTTGACGTGTTTTTTGTACAATGCATCACTTTTTGAGTATAATAAATGGAAAAAAAAACGAGAAGAATTTCCCGGTATCTGAATTCGAGTGTAAAATCCAATTTAAAAATAAAATAAAAATTGTAGTTGCTTTTGACATTCGAATGAACTTAAAAACAAATTATGAGCCCATTTAAAAATCACATGATTTTTTAGTGTTCACTTGGTGTGGAATGCTTCATATGTATATGTATATGTATGTGTATATATATATGAGCCTACGTACGGGACCAGATGCTAGACGGGCCCGAAGTTTGGTCGATCGCGCACCGATTCAAGAACGCTATAGCAACACCGTCGCACTATATTTATACACTATATATATATATATATACATTGATGCTCGAATTTTATAATCTCTGACTCATCGCAGATACGAAACACACGTCATCGCAAGGCGTGAGATTCGATTTTAATGAGATTTCGTGTTTGTCACGGTGGGAGGTAAAAAATATTGTGAAACTATGTATATGTGTATATATATACTATATATCAATTGTAGAAGTTGAGCGCGTCCCAATCAATACGCGCGTTCGAATCAATTTGTATTCCTCTATTTATCCCTTACGATGAATTTCCAGAGATTGGCCTGCTTAATTTTCAGTCGTTCCATTTATAAAAACATACACTGAAATACATTACATTGTCTACCAAACACATTGTAAAATGTGTTTTTTTTTCAATTGTGTTTTTAAACAATGATTTTTAAATTATTTTGAATTTGATTTTTTATGACATATTGTAATTATTTTGAGTAGGAGCGATTTTCGATCATTTTAATAACAGAATACTTTTATTATAAAATAAGCGTCGTTTTTTAAAAAGGTTCGATCATTCGTAGAGCCTGAATTAATTAAACACAGTTGTTAACCACCTAATGACGCGTCGAATGTTACGTTTGCGTTCGAGTTTGAAGATAAAATCAATGTTTCTTTATTGAGGGCGATGATATTATTTTATAAAGAGAAAAAGCTCGGCGCATACATATGTATGCCTCTTTTTTTAACGCCGTGGTCGTAGATAAAAAAGCGTGACTTCTAATGCTTCTTCTTTGATGGAACAAATGAATGATCAATTTAAAAAAAATGCATGCCCAAAATGCCCATAATCTTCGAAATGAAAAGCCTTGAGTGGCAAGGATTATTATTTTTTTGTAATTGTTTTACAAATTGACGAGAATACGAACCCGCGCCGAAGTTGAAAACATTGGTACATTTTTAGGAAGATCATAAAATAAAGATCTTATTTTCGTAATTTGTATATCAAGGCTCATCAATTTCTTTCGGGTAATACTCGTCCATTTGGACAAAGTTAACAAAAAAATTAATATTTCTCGTCTAATATCTTTGATATCTGAGATTATGGGAATTTTGATCATGCCTTCTTTAAATGTGCTCATCCATTTATCAGCTTTAAGGGGTCTTCTCACTTTAGACGCCAAAAAAGGCTATTTTTATGATTTTTTTGATAGGTTTATATTATAAATATAAAAGTTGTTACACTTAATAAATACACTTTCGAAATACATTTAAAATAAAATTATTTATTTATTCCACTATTTATAGACGAAAATGGTGGTTAAAAAAAAAGTCCTAAAAAATTGTACGTCTGCGCTGTCGATGAAATCTCGGCGATGGATCATCCGAAACAAAAAATCAAACGGTTTTAGATTCAGTATGCTGATGGCTATAGCGCATATCATACTATTTTTTATACATGCAAAAATAACAAAATACAGGACATTGTTCGAAAAAACAAAAAAACGTATTTTTTCACCGTTTTTTGGCAAAAAAAATAGTAAATATCAAAATTTTAAAAACCGAAAATGTCTCGTTTTGGCATGAAGCATAGCTGGGTTATTTGATAGCGGACATGACCTACAACCTGTTCACGGAACCCTAACCACTAACCAGTCGCCCCGTGTATAGGCCGCGTTGTCGAAATTTTTTTCACCAAAATTTTTGTCTCACATATTAATAATAAAGAGGTATATATATATAAATAAAAAGTTTGATTCTACATAACAGTTTAAATAAATAACTTTTAACGTTATCTACCCCTCACTTGAAAAAAATAATAAAAATAATAATATCTCGAAAATGGTTTACTTTGGCATGAAGCATAGCTGAGTTATTTGATAGCGGACGTGTCCTTCAATGCTTCCACGATGACCACTACCCAGTAGCCCTGTATATAGGTCGCGTTGTCGCTATCTTTTTTCGCCAACATTTTTGACCCACATTAATAATTAAATACATACCTACTATCCGTATACTATTCTCTACGCTTTTGAAGTTTGTATCGTTGGAACGTAACGAAAATTCGGCTTGATTTTTTCATTTCTCTAGTTTTTTTATGATACGAAATCTTTTTTTTGCCGGATTTGCTTACAAATTTTTGATAGGGATCCTCAAAACCGTTTCGGTAAGTTCCGTAGCTTAACGGGTTATATGAAGCATTCCACACCAAGTAAAACACTAAAAAATCAGGTAATTTTTAAATGGGCTCATAATTTGTTTTTAAGTTCGTTCGAGTGTCAAAAGCAACTACAATTTTTTAAAGATTTTTAAATTGAATTTTACACTCGAATTTGGATACCGGGAAATTTTTCTCGATTTTTTTTTCGATTCATTATACTCAAAAAGTGATGCATTATACGAACAAACGTCAAAGAAGAAAATTTAGGTTTTCGAATGTACTTTTCAATCATATATGTTTCGTAACTATTAAAAATTTTGCTAATGTAATTTTCAACGAAATAAGGTAAGAATAATTGTTTTCGCCAAGTTCGCCCACTTTTATTTTTCTATTAATTTGATAGAACTTTCGTTGATGTCATAACAAACCACAGAAAAATTGGCATGATGGAGAATTCATATCTTCTAATTATTTTTTAAGGTTAGCTAATGAAGAATTTTATCGAACCATGGATATTGAATATCGACCATTGTTTTAGGCAGAACAATGGATTGCGATGAATATTTAGTGTTATCTAGAGCTATTTTGTCCTCCTCTTCGGATCAAAAAGAAATCTTGCTTCTCGTTTGTTAAATGATATGGTTTTCTCATCGGTAATATATATATATATATATATATATATATATATATATATATATATATATATATATATATATATATATATATATATATATATTAGTATTAATAGTACTATTAGTAGACTAACCATATTATGATTCATTCATTGTTTAACGATAAAAATATTCAAAAATGAAAAATTCCGAGGCAGACAAAGAAAACCATAATTTAATTGAAAGGAGGAGGACAAAATGGTTCTAGATAACACTAAATATTTGTCGAGTTTTCAAGTTTTCAAGAATTTTTTCATCGAGTTTTCAAGAATTTTTCTTGAGAATACCTTTAATCCTATTGACGTAAAAATGTGTACACGTATTATGGTAACTTTTAACTGAATTTGAATATTTTTTATTTGTAAAAATAGTTATTTTTAACGCTGCTATAGCTGATCTCCGGGAGCACCTCTAAAAAAGGCGTCTTGCGGTGAGCACCATATCTCTGGACTGGATCATTGAAAATGAAAAAACCAAAAAGATTTCGTTAAGATAATGGATTATCTTGTAATTGATAGAAGATATAAGCAAAATAATAATTTTTGACAAAATGGCAGCTTCTCAAAAAAGAAATCGATTTTTGACAAAAATGTAGGCCTTAAATTGTTTATAAAATGAAAAATATTGATCGGTGAGAAAAAACCTTCGATCAATTACTAAAAAATATACTTGAAAAGATTGTGTTAAAATTTGAGACTGATCGGTTCAGCCGTTTCCGAGAAATCTTGCTCACCGACTTTCGTCTGACCACCTTGGCCGATCGAAAAATGGGTATATTAAAAAAAACATAATGAACTCGAAAGTACGGGCCGGAATATTTTTATATTCTTACACAACGTCAAAAAGGGCTTCAAGAATAAAGTTAATTAATTTCCGTTTAAAATATTAAAAAATGGCGCCATTATGCACAGTGCCGAGGAGGCCCTCTGCACGATACGCGCGGTCGTTGTCCCAACTGTTACCCGGTCATGTCACACCTGAACAAAAAAAAAACAATCAGCTCATTCGTGAGTAGTGTCGCTACAATGTACCGTAGCGGGTTTTTTTTTCTATTTTTTTCATTTTTTTATATTGTGAACGGAAATTTATTAACTTTATTCTTAAACCCTTTTCAGGCGTTGTGTAAAAAAATAAAAATATTCGGGCTCATACTTTCGAGTTTATTATTTTTTTTTAATACACCCATTTTTCGATCTGCCAAGGTGGCCAGACGCCTTAAAACACGCGTTTAAAGTTTCAAAAGCACTTTCGAACGCTCTGACACGTCATTGCAAATGTGCGTGTAACTTCGAGAATATTCGCCGGATTGACAAGAAATTTTTGTGTGTGTACTTAAGGCCTTACGTACGCGATTTCGCCGATTTTCGAACGTACTTTTCTAGACGCGGTTAAAAAAAATGACGCACATATTGACAACCCTTTTTTTACGGATCCTTTATGCACATGGTTAAGTATATTTTTAAAAAATTAGGAATATTAACAAATGGCGGAGATATAACATAATAAAGCAATGTATTTTATTTGCGCGCGCGTTGATGGTGAAAGCTCTCGGCATCGATGTGAGTGTCTGAAAAAATTTAACACATTTATAATTGCATAATGAATGTATCTTCAGTATGAACCAACAATATTAATAAAACAAATTATTACAATAAAAATTCGAAACTTAAAATTTATTTATTCAATTTTCTGTCGATATTTTATTTTTTATATTTTATACCCGTTCACGCTAATCAAAAATAAATCTAAAATAAATCAAAATGAAACATTTTGAAATTTTTCGCGTAAATAAGGCCTTAGAAATATGTACATTACGAAAGTAAAATATTTTAAAAAATCGATTTTTCGAAAATTTCAACTGTATATAACCCCTCAAATGTACCAGAAAAAAAATACGGCGACACGAAAAAGAAAAAAAAATACGATTTCGTTGCATTCCAACGATGCAAACTGCAATACCATCTATTCTCTCTGGTTTGTATACTGTTTTCACCCATAAATGATACATAAAATACACTAGCGCCTGTATACCCAGACATACATTACTCACCGTAAAGCATATCACGTATATATACGTAATAGATACCGCAGGATAGATGAGCAAGAAAAGCGGGACGAAAACAGAAGAGTGAGAGAGAGAGAAAGAAGGGGCAGGGAGAAAGAGAGAGATAGCCTTTGGCGAGCAAAGAGTACGCGCATTCTCGTTCAACGGAGCCAAGAGAGGAGAAAGCTTTTTCGTAGATAAGGCACCGATTATGATCCCTGGGCTGGTTAAAGTCGAAGTTTTTACGATAGATAACGCCTCGGCCTGGGCTACCCACGTGAATGGGTTGCCCGGTGCGATAAGCTCGGCAGCAGCCTGAGACGAGAGAAAAAAAACGACATAGAAACAGAAGAAGAATGAAGAAAGGAAAAAGGAGATTTGAGAAAGGAAGATAGAGAAAGAGAGAGGGAAGCAGAGAGAGAGAGAGAGAGAGAGAGAGGAGACCTCCCTGCTGCTGTTGATGCTGACTGCACTCTCATATCATTTCTTGTTCTCTTTCACGTTCTATCGCGACATTATTATCCCTCTTCCATCGGCTCTAAGTGCATCAAGGCCTTTTTCTCTCTCAAGCTATCTCCATGCACGAATATTTATCTCGTCTCGTCTTCCCCCCCCATCTTTTTCCTTAACTTCCCCCTGCCCTTAATCTTTATCTTTATCCTCTCTGCAACGTGACGCACAAATACTTCAAAATCTTTCCCGATGACGAGGAGCGAGAAATGCTCCTCGCTAGTATACGGCGACAATTCGCTCCTCGTTCTCCATTTTGCTATTTTTCACGAAGTCTCCTCGGCCCCGAGACCCAGGAGCTAAAAATGTTTATTCTCATTGGCCCTTCCGTCGTAAAAGTCCTATTTTGTACTGCCGCATCCACTCATCCAGCGCACCCTACCCTCCTCTTCATCTCTGTCTGTCTGTCTCTCTCTCTCTCTCTCTCTCTCTCTCTCTCTCTCTCTCTCTCTCTCTCTCTCTCTCTCTCTCTCTCTCTCTCTCTCTCTCTCTCTCTCTCTCATTCTTTCTTTATTGGTATACTTTGCAATAAACCATAATGATATTGATAGCCTCAATTTATATATACATAATTTTTACGAGGTATCTTCTTCCGCAACGAGGGTTTTCCTTACGCACGTTCGACATAAGATTCTTGATGGCATGCTGAAAACTTATGCCCCCCCGACGAAAAGACACCACGCGAGTAGCACTCCGTGTACTCGACACACCAGGGTGAATTTTTGCTGCGCAAGGGTGGACAAACGGGA
Source organism: Ophion obscuratus (assembly GCA_964007375.1). NCBI lineage: Eukaryota > Metazoa > Arthropoda > Insecta > Hymenoptera > Ichneumonidae > Ophion > Ophion obscuratus. The sequence goes on from OZ023319.1 coordinate 29,753,311, forward strand.
AAGGCAACATTGTGCTATTAAAAGAATGGATTTCCATTGCGTTCCCACGTTGCAAACTTCAATATTACAATGAGTAACGGCACATAGACAAAAACGCGTGTCCAGATTTTAGGATACTCATACTTACCATACTTAATGTTTGCTGCGCAAGAGTGGACAAGAACTAAAAAAAACATTGTGCAATTGATAAAAATTATTTCCGTTGCGTTCCAACGTTGCGAACTTCAACGTTGCAATGAGTAACGGCCCAGAAAGCGGGTATCCAGATTTTAGGATACTCATACTTACCGTACTTAATTTTTGCTGCGCAAAGATGGACGCTAACGAAAAAAAAAGTGCAATTTAAAAAAATTATTTGTGTCGCGTTCCAACGTTGCAAACTTCAACATTACAAAGAGTAACGGCCCAGAAAACGCGTATTCAGATTTTAGGATACTCATACTTAACATACTTATTTTTTGCTGCGCAAAGGTGGACAGGACAGAAAAAAACCATTGTGCAATTTCAAACATTTATTTCCGTTGCGTTCCGACGTTGGAAACTTCAACATTACAATAAGTAACGGCCCATAGACAAAAAACGCGTATCCAGATTTTAGGATACTCATACTTACCATACTTAATGTTTGCGGCGCAAGAGTGGACAAGAACTAAAAAAAACATTGTGCAATTGATACAAATTATTTCCGTTGCGTTCCAACGTTGCAAACTTCAACATTACAATGAGTAACGGCCCAGAAAGCGGGTATCCAGATTTTAGGATACTCATACTTACCGTACTTAATTTTTGCTGCGCAAAGATGGACGCTAACGAAAAAAAAAACAAAGTTCAATTTTAAAAAATTATTTGTGTCGCGTTCCAACGTTGCAAACTTCAACATTACAAAGAGTAACGGCCCAGAAAACGCGTATCCAAATTTTAGAATACTCATACTTAGCATACTTATTTTTTGCTGCGCAAAGGTGGACAAGACAGAAAAAAAACCATTGTGCAATTTCAAACATTTATTTCCGTTGCGTTCCGACGTTGGAAACTTCAACATTACAATGAGTAACGGCCCATAGACAAAAAACGCGTATCCAGATTTTAGGGTACTCACACTTACCATACTTAATGTTTGCTGCGCAAAAGTGGACAAGAACTAAAAAAACATTTTGCAATTGATACAAATTATTTCCGTTGCGTTCCAACGTTGCAAACTTCAACATTACAATGAGTAACGGCCCAGAAAGCGGGTATCCAGATTTTAGGATACTCATACTTACCGTACTTAATTTTTGCTGCGCAAAGATGGACGCTAACGAAAAAAAAACAAAGTGCAATTAAAAACAATTATTTGTGTCGCGTTCCAACGTTGCAAACTTCAACATTACAAAGAGTAACGGCCCAGAAAACGCGTATCCAGATTTTAGGATACTCATACTTAGCATACTTATTTTTTGCTGCGCAAAGGTGGACAAGACAGAAAAAAAACCATTGTGCAATTTCAAACATTTATTTCCGTTGCGTTCCGACGTTGGGAACTTCAACATTACAATGAGTAACGGCCCATAGACAAAAAACGCGTATCCAGATTTTAGGATACTCATACTTACCATACTTAATGTTTGCTGCGCAAGAGTGGACAAGAACTAAAAAAAAACATTTTGCAATTGATACAAATGATTTCCGTTGCGTTCCAACGTTGCAAACTTCAACATTACAATGAGTAACGGCCCAGAAAGCGGGTATCCAGATTTTAGGATACTCATACTTACCGTACTTAATTTTTGCTGCGCAAAGATGGACGCTAACGAAAAAAAAAACAAAGTGCAATTAAAAACAATTATTTGTGTCGCGTTCCAACGTTGCAAACTTCAACATTACAAAGAGTAACGGCCCAGAAAACGCGTATCCAGATTTTAGGATATTCATACTTAGCATACTTATTTTTTGCTGCGCAAAGGTGGACAAGACAGAAAAAAAAACCATTGTGCAATTTCAAACATTTATTTCCGTTGCGTTCCGACGTTGGAAACTTCAACATTACAATGAGTAACGGCCCATAGACAAAAAACGCGTATCCGGATTTTAGGATACTCATACTTACCATACTTAATGTTTGCTGCGCAAGAGTGGACAAGAACTAAAAAAAACATTTTGCAATTGATACAAATTATTTCCGTTGCGTTCCAACGTTGCAAACTTCAACATTACAATGAGTAACGGCCCAGAAAGCGGGTATCCAGATTTTAGGATACTCATACTTACCGTACTTAATTTTTGCTGCGCAAAGATGGACGCTAACGAAAAAAAAAACAAAGTGCAATTAAAAACAATTATTTGTGTCGCGTTCCAACGTTGCAAAGTTCAACATTACAAAGAGTAACGGCCCAGAAAACGCGTATCCAGATTTTAGGATACTCATACTTAGCATACTTATTTTTTGCTGCGCAAAGGTGGACAAGACAGAAAAAAAACCATTGTGCAATTTCAAACATTTATTTCCATTGCGTTCCCACGTTGCAAACTTCAATATTACAATGAGTAACGGCACATAGACAAAAAACGCGTGTCCAGATTTTAGGATACTCATACTTACCATACTTAATGTTTGCGGCGCAAGAGTGGACAAGAACTAAAAAAAACATTGTGCAATTGATAAAAATTATTTCCGTTGCGTTCCAACGTTGCAAACTTCAACATTGCAATGAGTAACGGCCCAGAAAACGGGTATGCAGATTTTAGTATACTCATACTTACCGTACTTAATTTTTGCTGCGCAAAGATGGACGCTAACGGAGAAAAAACAGAGTTCAATTTAAACAAAATGATTTTTGTCGCGTTCCAACGTTACAAACTTCAACATTACAAAGAGTAACGGCCCAGAAAACGCGTATTCAGATTTTAGGATACTCATACTTAGCATACTTATTTTTTGCTACGCAAAGGTGAACAGGAAAGAAAAAAAAACATTGTGCAATTAAAAAAAAATATTTCCGTTGCGTTCCAACGTTGCAAACTTCGACGTTACGATGAGTAATACGATAGTTAATTAATTCAGCATAATAAATTAATTTATAATTCATTCATATTGAATTAATTCAGCACTACAGTTACTGAATTCACCAAAATACATTTTTTTATCATGCTGAATATACCAGCATATAAATATACAGGGTAGCCCGAAGGGTGTCGTCCGAAAGCAAAATCTAGATGCTTCGCATCAATACCTATTCGAATCATCCCTATGTACGTTCCGCGATGTGTTTTAGTTTTCCAGAAAAAAAAATTCTTTCATTTTGTTGGTGTCTAAATTATCTTCGCGATTTTGTTTAAATTTGTATTTATCGTTATAAAGTGCTTGTTAAGCAATAAATAAATTACCAACGGAACATGACCTAAATGCCTTGGATTTTTATTTTTCAAATGTCTCAATGGGTTCAATAAAAAAGATCTATTATAATAAAAATATGGAAAATAAAATATAAAAAAGTCCCATTGCGTTCCAACGATGCAAACATCAACACCATAAAAAATACCTATACTAGTCTAAATGACGCCCGGCTTCTTTTAAAAACTTCCAAGAAGAAAAAACGAAAAAATAAAACGATGCTACAGGAAAACTCGGAAAATAAATAACGAAAGGCTTTTCTCTCGAAAACTAAAAACGGATAGGTATTGATGAGAGGCATTTAGATATTCCTTCTGGACGTCACTTTTGGGGCCACCCTGTACACATATGTATACACACTGGATCGCATAAAAGGTGGACAAAAGCCAGCAAAGTCACGTACTCGAACTACAATAAACCCCGTTAGCTCCGTGCTCCCTTGAAATCGGCGCCGAGGAAAAATTGTCCTTCTATGTACCTCGTACAGTGGCGCCAAACTTTACTCACGCGTTAATGCAATCTTTCCCGTATACGTTATACCTCGATCCTCGTTGACCTTTCGCTCTAAGCCATTCGTTTTGAACATCAAGTTCGCATCCGTCACGATGCACATGCCAGCCTCGTCCATCACCATTATAGATATTATACGGGCTGGTACACTGTGCAGGTCCATAGGAGCACGGGACCACTAAATGCCCGATTAACTTTATAGGTAGGTACACGTACCTACGCGGAAAGTGTTGCGCACACACAGCTGTCGCAATGCGATTGCGGGCGATTCCCAAGGAGGCGGGGGATGAGAGACAGGGGAAGCTCTATATATTTGTTTATTTATTTGTTTATTCATTCATTTATTGATTCATTAATTTATTCATTTATTCATTTATTCGTTCATTCATTCACTTATTCATTTATTTGAATGCTCCTTTCCAAAGTTCGTCATAGAATAATCGCTATCCTATGATGAATTTCTCGAAGGAACATGTGAATAAATAAATAAATAAATAGGAGTACCTAGAGTAGATGCAACTCTATTACTGATTACCCGGAGCAATCGGTAACAGAGTTTCACGATGGAGAGACCCCTCGTTATGTTTTTAAGAATATTGAGACGCAAGGATCTCCCCTTCTTTACACCCCCACAGCAAAAAACGCTGCGAAAAAGAGAGAGAGAGAGAGAGTGGTGGCGGAGGAAGAAAGAGACAAAATATCGAGTCCACTTTCTGCCAAAGAGCCGGAGATTGTCTTTCTCGAAGCCCAGTGCCACGTCGGGCAATTATCGCTTAGGTCTCGCGCCTCCTGACTCTCCTCCCTTTGGCTCTCGCATACAATTAAACCCTTTTCCGCAGCATCTCTTTCGCATCTCTCGCGGCTCTGCGCATCTTGTGCCTCCTACAACTCGGTCTCTCTCTCCCTCTCTCTGTCTCTGTCTCTCTCTCTCTCTCTTTCTCCGTTTGTATGTCTCTTAACGCGTATCTCGCTCAATCCTCTTTCACGATTGGCTGCGTTATATACGCGACAACGGTGAGAAGGTAGAGTACGAAGACGACGACACGACCGCGACACAGGAGATTCGTATCGAGACGCGTACCCACACGACGTACGCGACTGTGTTCAGAGAGAGTGAGGATCGCTCTCTCTCTCTCTCTCTCTCTTCTCTCTCTCTCTCTCTATCTCTCTCTCTCTCTCTCTCTCTCTCTCTCCTCTCTCTCTCTCTC